>PVIA01007621.1:0-81061 GCA_004024845.1 Tonatia bakeri | reverse complement strand
AAGGTGGAGCGCGGGGCGGGGTGGGGGGTGAGGAGCTGGGGGGACGAGGAGGGGGCGTGTCAGGGGAGGGGAGCCACGGTCTGCGCTGCTGTCTTTGAATCGCGAATACCCGTGGGAGTGTGTGTGCGCCGCGCTCCCGCGGTGGTATCGTCTCCACTGTCGGTTTTGGGGGGTCTTGTCTGGGGAACTCCGGCCCCACCCCGACCTCCACCCAGATCCCACCGAGATCCACCGGGTCCACACCCTTCCGCCCTGGGTCCAGCAATCTGAGACCTGCCCCGGGAGCCGGGTCCCCTGGGGTGAGGCCGAGGGAGTCAGGGTTGGGCCCCTGTGCTGGCCATGAGTGGACCCTCCGAAGTAGAAGTTGGGGGTGGGGTGGGGCTTGGGGCTCGGTGACCAGAGAGAAGGCAGGGCTGGAGAGGAGGCCCCAGGGGGCGAGGTGAGAGTCCAGCTGGGCGGAGACTCTGAGGGCGGGGTCCAGGTGAGGGGGCTGCGGGGAGGAGCAGTTCCCGCGGTGCGGGGCGGGTCCTCCTAAGGCTCTGGAAAGCTCTTCGAGTCAGGTGTGCAGGGGCGTCCTCAGTCCTCAGGTCCGGCTTGTCCTAGTCCCTGTCCGGGGTTATGACGTTTCTCTTCCGCCTTACCTCCTGGGCACCTAAACTCGTTCTGAGAGCTTCCCATGTCCTGTCCGCCAGAGTTGAAACGGGGGCTGGTTATCCCAGGCCCCGGCCCTCCCTAATCTGTTCCTCCAGTCTCCCCTGGGTTCCAGCTTCCTCCCTCCCACCCCCATTAGGGGAAAGGGCGCTCATGACTCCAGTTTCTCCCACTGCAAGTGCTGCCCTATCAGCAGTGGTTGGGATCCAGAGCTGGGGGGCCAGGTGGGTGACCCTGGAGCACACAGCAAGGAGCCCTTCCCTGCCTCATCACAGAGGGGGTGCCAGGGGACAGAGAAGCATGGCATACAGCGAGGGCACCATCAGTACTGGTTGATGTTCAGGGTAGGAAGAGGGGCTCTGGAGCAGGTGGCGTGTGGAAGAGGGGGCACAGTGGCCCTAGGAATCAGCTGTGAAGGGCCTTTTTACCTCCCAGATGGGCTGTTTCAGGGAGTCGGTGGCCAGGCTCCTCCTGGCACTGGGAGCAGAGTGTGTCGCTGTGCTGGGGTGGGGCACCCGCTCCTGGGTCTCTCCTGGTGAGACCTGCAGTGGGAGTGGATGGAGCAGGTGAGGGAGGGAGAGTCCCGGTGTGCACGTGAGACTGGGACCTGGACACTGTCCCGCTCTTTCTGAGGATCCCTTTGGAGAGCGCCCTGAGGAACTTGCAGCACCCTCTGTTGGTCCCAGGACTGCGGTGGGCCCCGAAGAACTGCCTAGTGAGACTGGTTCCCCACAGCCTCTTCACCCCAGGCGGGGTGGCTGTGTGCGATGCTCGGAGAGACATCGGGTTTAGGGGACAGAGGATTATGGAATGGGAGACCCAGGCCACATTCCAGCCTGGCTGTCAGGGGAGCTGGTAACCAGGACATAACCAGGATTCCCCTGGGCCACCTGCTACTGCCCCTCCCAACCACACGGATGCTGGGGATTATCCCATCCGGCTGCCTGGCCCCCAGGGCCCTTGGTCTCCTGCCCACCCCCCACTTCCCACCCTGGGCACTCCCCCCTGAGGCTTGCTCTCATTCCCTGGCCAGTTCTTCCTGGACCCCAGGGGCCCTAGGAGACTCTCTCAGAAAGAGACGAAAGTGGACCCACGCAGCTGCACATAATCACCCCAGTTAGAAGTGGGGCCACAGAGGAAAGGGCATAGGTCATTCTTCTGTGTGTCTACATATCCAAGCTCCCTGGAAAGGGCTCCCCCTGCGCCCTGGCCCTGTCCTCCAGAGCACCTGGTGGCAGAGCGGGCCAGGCGGTGGCCGGCAAGGGAGAGGGAGTGGGGAGAATCAAAAAGTCAGGACTGTAGGGCTGGAAGGCCAGAGCCATCCTTTGGTCCCGTGACTGCTAAACATGTTGTGGGGCCTCGGCCCCCTGGGAACCTAATAAAGGTTGCAGGACTGTCCTCAGAAAAGCGAGCACACCCAGTCTCACACAATCTGTGGGGCCTGAGTCCCACCTGTGCATTCCTGTTCCTGGGAGGCCCCTGGAGTTTTTACTGCTGAGTAAATCAAAGCCCAGAGAGGAGGGGCTTGCCCAGAGGTCACTGTCGTTTGTGGTGGGGTCTGGGAGTGGGGGAATACCCGAGGCTCAGTGTCTGGTGGTGGCCTGGGACGCACACACCCTCCAGATTACACGCACCCACACACAGTAGCCCCAAGGGAAGGGGGCTGTTTCCAGGGAGAGCGGCCTCCGAGGCAGAGGTGCGAGGGTCAGGCAGGTCCAATCCAGTTCCGGGCAGCTGGTGCCCGGGGCACAGGGCTGAGATAAAGCCTCCCAGCCCCAGCTCTGAGGCCGCCTGCACACACCAACTTTGAGGCTGGGCTGCAGTCGAGTGTGGTGTGGTGTGGTGTGGACAGGCCGGTGCTGGCCTCTGTGCTCACCTGCTGCAATTGCCTCCCCCGAGCCCAGCCCCGAAGTCCCCTGTGAGGGCACCATGCTGCTCCCTACTCTCCTCTTTGGGATGGCGTGGGCACTAACCAACGGGTAAGTAGCCCACCCCATGACCAGGACCCTCTTTTCCTCCTGCCCCATGGCTGGGACCCTCTGGGGCCGCCGACTCCCCTCCAGACCTCAGCCTCCTCCTCAGTTCACTCACTTCCTTGGCAGTCAGCTCTTTCAAGAGCAGGGTCAAGGTCGCAGGACAGACTTCCGGGTGACAGGGGACAGCAGCAGCAGCTCTCATTCCCACCCACGGGCGGGCAGTGGTGTGAGCAGGTGGAGACCCTCCTGGTGGAGGAGGAAGTGACCCCCCGTCAGGAGGACCTAGTGCCCTGCACCAGCCTCTACCTTTACCTGCACCAGGGCTGGCGAGTGGACCTGTCCTCGGGTGGCCGTGCAGGGCTCTGTCCCATCTACAAGTGAGTGAGGGTCGGGGTCTGGGCTCCTGAGCAGAGGGGCCACATCCTGGGGTGGGTGGGGATGGTGGCCCAGCAGTTACGGGGACAGTAGGCATTTAGGAGGCCGGTCTGGGTGGGCTCTCAAAGGGCAGAGTGGAGATGTCTGGTGCCTCCTGCCTGTGCTGGCCTTCCGTCGCCTCCCCAAGCTCATCTCGTGGGGAAATGAAGACCAAGAAGGGGAATTACATGAGAGATTCACTCAGAGAGTAGGTGACCCCATTGAATGACCGTCTCAGGCCGTTCCCAGGGATGGGGCTGAGCTGAATGCTAATGTCTTCTCCCTTCTGCCTGCTCAGTGGATGCAGGCCCCCGGCGACCCGGCCTGTTCCATGGAACCGGACAGTGAGGGCCTGCTGCCCAGGCTGGGGTGGCCCTGACTGCACTCTGGGTAAGTGCCTGAGATTAGGCCCAGATCTGCAGGTTCATGGAGGTAGCAGGCTGCCTGACTGGGTCCACCCCACTCTCCCCTGTACCCACCACAGCCCTTGCAGACACCAGCCCCGAGGGCCACTGCTTTGCCACGTGGTGGTGCCAACCTCAGGCAGGCTTGCCTAACGCTTCTGCAGGAAGCCTGGAGGAGTGCTGTGTCCAGCCCTGGGGACACAGCTGGCAGGATGGCTGCTCCCAGGCCTGCCTCAGCTGCCCCAGCCTGCCAATAGGTACAACCCCACCTGTCACCTGCTGCCCCCATAGGCACTCCCACGTGGAGTTCTGGAGCTTTGGGTCTTTTCCCATACCCCACACCCATTCCCCTGTCCTCTCGGAGTCACCTCCCATCCCCTGCCCAGCAGAGGGACCGTGACTGTCCACCTGCTTCCTTTGCCCTCCTCCCCCACATTCAGAGGCTCGCGGCGGTGCATCTTCCGCAGGGAGCACCCCCTCTCCAGCCCCGCTGCAGCCCCTGGCCCAACTCTGGAGCCAGCGCCAGCGACCCTCGGCCACCTGTGCCACCTGGTCTGGCTTCCACTACCGAACCTTTGACGGCCGCCACTACCACTTCCTGGGCCACTGCACTTACCTGCTGGCAGGTGCTGCTGACTCCACCTGGGCGGTCTGCCTGAGCCCTGGGGGCCCTTGTCAGCAGCCTGGGCACTGCCAGCTGGTGAGAGGGAGAAGAGGGTGGAGGCCGGGACAGAGCTGGGTGTGGGAGGAGGAGGGTGCTGACCACCTCGCCGCTGCCGGCTCCCCCCAGGCCCGGGTGCTGATGGGACCGGAGGAAGTGCTGATTTGGGGCGGAAATGTCTCTGTGAATGGGCAGCTGGTACCTGATGGGGAGTCTCAGCTGCTCCCTGGTAAGGGACAGTGTGCCCACCTCAGGGTGGGGCTCAGCAGGGCAGCTGGGGACTGAGCTTGCTGCTCCCTCCTCAACACCCAGTATGTTGGGAAGCTTTTGAAAATGAGGGAGCCAGTGGTCCCCTGCCCCACCCCTGCAACCCACCCCCCACCCCCACCCTCAATAGCCTCCTCACAAGGTGTCCTTGAGCAAGCCCCTCTCCTTAACCACTTAACCTCTCAGAGCCTCGGTTTCCCCACCTGCCTCCCACAGTGGTATGGGGAAGGGTTTGGTGCTAGTCGGTGGGACACTCTGCTATCCTGGCTGGGCTATCCGGGAGGGGGGTTCTGCATGCATGCCCGCCACTCAGGAGACGTCCGGAGCGGTCATGAGCTTCTCAGGGAGGGCTGTGATGGGAAACCAGTGGAGGCCACTTTAAAGGGTATAAAGTGCAGAGTGTCCATCCTTCTCCTCCCTTCCCTGGGCAGTTTGAGCTCCAGTGTGCTGCTGGGAGGGGTGGGGAGTGTGACCCCACTTGCCCTGCCCAGGGCTGAGCTTGCAGTGGCAAGGGGACTGGCTGGTGCTGTCGAGGAGCCTGGGGGCTGTGGTGCAGCTGGATAGGTCCGGTTCGGTCTCCGTTTCTGTGGACCATGAGCTCCAAGGACAGACTCAAGGCCTCTGTGGGGTCTACAATGGTCGGCGTGAAGGTAAGTGGGGTGCGGTGGTGGTGGTGGAGGAGGGAAGGGGAGACTGAGACTTCAGACACAGCACCTCCGCCTCCCCCCAACACACAGATGACTTCTTAGAGCCAGGAGGGGGACTGGCTACATTGGCAGCCACGTTTGGGAATTCCTGGAGGCTCCCTGACTCAGAGGTGAGATGCAGCCCCAGAGCCTGGGCCACCTTGCTCACCACCTACACAGCCAACACCTAGCTTCTCTGACACCTTCAAGCTTCTGTTCTGTCTCCAGCAAGTGACAGCTCCTGTCCTTCTCCCAGAGGAGGAAAGGCAAGCACAGGGTTCCCCAGGAGCTCACACAGCCCAGTTGCCTGTGTGAACTGGCCACTTGGGCACAAGCACTGACTTGGTGGCCAACTAGCTTTGGTTAACGAGTTAGTTATCAAGTCTCCTACCTCCGGGCTGACAGTGACCCCTAACTCCCCTGCCCAACCCCCCAAAGCCCCAGAATGACGTCTGGGCTGCTGGTCGTGACAGTGGAGCTTGCAAGCAGCTATGAGAGCAGAGGCTGTTTTTCTGATGTCCCTGTCCACTGGCCTGACTCCAATTGTCCGCAGCCTGGGTGTCTGGATGCGGTGGAGGCAGCCCAGGGCTGCGAGGAGCCCATGAGGGGCACGGAAGTGGGCGTGGAGGCCGGCCAGCTGCGGGCTGAGGCCCAGGATGTGTGCTACCAGCTGCTGGATGGCCCATTCAGAGAATGCCATGCCCAGTTATGGGTGGGGGTACAGCTGGTGCCTGGTACCAGAGGGGTCCAATTAAGGGGGTGCTAGGGAGGTGCCAATCAGGGAATCTGATTCTGCCACTAGATTGCTTTGGGTCATTAGTCAAGCCATCCTCCTCTGTGTCCTGGGGTTTTTTTGGAGGGGGAAGGGAGAAAGAGAGGGAGAAAAACATCAAGTCGTGGCTGCCTCTAGCATGCCGTCCCCCCCCCCCCCCGGCCCCTACCCCCCTCCCGGGACCTGGCCAGAAACCCAGGCATGTATCTTGACTGGGAATGGAACCAGCAACCCTTTGGCTTGCAGGCCAGCACTCAATCCACTGTCCTGGGTTTTATCTCTGGGAAATGAGATGGCTCATGTGGGTGATCTCTGAGGTCCTTTCCAGCCCTCATCTGATCCTAAGAGTAGGGGTGTGGGGTGCTGGTGGTGGGGGAGGGGGCTGGCTGGTTGAGGGGCTGTCTTTTCTCTGAAGGTCCCCCCTGCCGACTACCACGAGACCTGCCTCTTTGCCTACTGTGCCAGGGCCCCAGTGGGCACTGGCAGGGAGGGCCGTAGGCAGGCTGTGTGTGCCACCTTGGCCAACTAGGCCCAGGACTGTGCCAAGCGGGGCATCCACGTGCTCTGGAGGAAGCGGGGCTTCTGTGGTAGGCCTCCCCACCCTGCAGGGTTGGGACTTGAGGGAGGGCCCTCGTGTGACCCCTACTCCTGAGTGCAGTAAGCTCTCAGCGTGGCCTCCGAGCTCCTCCGGGGCAGCGAGGTCTGGCGTGGGGACAGGGGTGCCCACGACTCACAGCCAGCTCCTGCGCCCCGCAGAGCGCCTGTGCCCAGGGGACCAGCTGTACTCGGACTGCGCCTCCGCCTGCCCGCCCAGCTGCTCGGCGGGGGACGAGGGAGCGGAGGGGTCGTGCCGAGAAGAATGCGTGAGCGGCTGCAAGTGCCCGCCCGGCCTCTTCTGGGACGGCACCCTCTGTGTGCCGGCCGCCTGCTGCCCCTGCTTCCATCGACGCCAGCGCTACGACCCCGGGGACACTGCGCCAGCGGTGCAACCCGTGGTGGGTCCGAGGGCCCTGCCGATCCTCTCGCTGGGGTTAGCGACCGCCAGGTCCCCTCTGACCCCTCCCTTATGCTATCTGCTCAACCTGCCTTCCCTTCTGGGGACCGCTCACGAGTGATCCGTGACCTCTCGTGGCTTAACTGGCGGCCCTGCTTGAACACCTAGCAGGTGACCTACGCTCGCTGATCTCTAACCCTAACTGGAGGAAGGGATGCGGGGGAAGGCACCAGGGCGTGTTGGGGGGCAGAAGGTCGTCTTCAGCTTAGCAGCCCCCTCCGCCGGGGGCTGATCCAGAGGGCGCTCTCCCACCCCGTGTGCCCACAGCAAGTGCCAGGACGGCCGCTGGCTCTGCGCGCAGGCGCCGTGCCCCTCCGAGTCCGCGGTCGGCGGCGACGGGCACTACCTCACCTTTGATGGGCGGAGCTGCTTCTTCCGCGGCAGCCCGGGCTGCCACTCCGTCCTGGTACAGGTGGGCAGAGGACTAACTGGGGGCGCGGGTGGTGGGGGCGGAGACCGGCTCTTGTTAGAACAGGGCTGCTATGGGGAGAAATGGCCATAAAGAACCCACTAAGTCAATGGAGAGAACACACACAGTCGTCCAGGGAAAAGCCGAGGGAGAAGGGGATATGGAGGGAGGGTGGCTGGGTTCTCACCTCCTCCTCAGGTTCCCGGGATGTCATTGCCACCCCCGCCTGGAGGCACAAAGCAAAGCCCAGCCTCACAGTCCTTTCGCACAGAAGGGACCAGTTGAGTCTGTCACAGGTGACTTCATGCAAAATAATCCCACTGGCTGCCTCGGCTGGTATAGCTCAGTGGATTGAGTGCAGGCTGGGAACCAAAGGGTCACCAGTTCAATTCCCAGTCAGGTCAAGCCCCCAGTAGAGGCATGTAAGAGGCAACAACCACACATTGATATTTCTCTCCTTCTCTTCCCCTCTCTCTAAAAATGAATAAATAAATCTAAAAAAATAATCCCATGGCCAATGAGGGACCTTCTTGGTCTCCTAGTAAAATTAGGTGACATCCCAAGTTGTGGCCTACACAGGTTCTTACTCAAACAGGCGTGCACACGCTTGTGCATGGGCGTGTAGATTTAGCATGTGGGTATGTGCGCACATGCACACACAAACATGAGCATACATACCCAGGGAGAGGAGAAAGGGGAGTCATTTCACCCCAACACGTAGACACATATACACACGTGCACTTACCTACATACACGTGTGAGTCTGGCGGGTGGTCAGCACCCACTGGGTGGGAGCTGCCTCCAGGTGTGTGCTGCAGGTGGCCGGCAGAACACCTGTTCTCAGGCCTGCCCCACCCACCGTCTGCCCAGGACTTGGCCAAGGGGCAGCTGCTGACTGTGCTTGAGCACCAGGCCTGCGACTCTGGGAGCTGCCTCCGTGCCGTCTCGGTCTCCCTGGGGGACACCCACGTGCAGCTCAGGGACTCAGGTAGCCTTGGCTCTTGGGGTACCTGCCTACTAGGCCTTCTCTCCCAGCAGCCCCCAGAACTGTGGCTCAGGCCCTAGCAGCCTCCTGTTACCGCCCCTCCCCCTGCAGACTCTGGCTTGTTCCAGCACCTGCTGTCCACATGGCCCTCTAGCTTCTTAGCCCCAAACCTCACCTCGGACCCCCAAAACCAAACTCGCTGCCTCTGTTTTCCCTGACCTCCCCCCTCTGAAGCAGACACACAGTGCTCTGGAAAACTTCCAAGGCACCCTCTGCCCCATCTTTGGGGGTGGGGGTACAAGTTCTGAGCACTCTGGTTCTGGGTCAGGCAGGCCCCTCCCCGTTCTGGGTGCTGAGTCCAGTCCCTCCACCTCTCTTCCCTGCGTCTGTTCCTACCATGCACTGACTCCAAAGGCAAAGTAGGTGCAAAGGTGGTCCTGAGTCCCTGTGGGGAGTGCTCAGGGGCAATGGGTGACTTCCCAGGCAGGGCTCACACCAGCTCCCCTTACTCAGTGTGGGCAGTCCACTGTGACACAGGCCCTCCTGTCTCCTACCCAGTCCTTTCCCTTCTTGCAGCCCCATCCTGCCATGGGCTGTCCTCCCACCCTCCTCAGCCCAGCCCAGCCCTGCAGGGCAGCCCCTCACAGGCCCCCTCTTCCAGGAGCTGTCCTGGCCAATGGGCAGGATGTGGGCCTGCCCTGGAGCAGCCCTGGGGGCCTCAGCGTCTCCCGAGCCTCCTCCACCTTCCTGCTGCTGCGCTGGCCTGTAGCCCAGGTCCTCTGGGGAGTGTCTGACCCTGCAACCTACATCACCCTGGACCCCCGCCATGCCCACCAGCTGTGCCAGGGGGCAGGTGAGAGGCTGGGCGAGGCCACTGCGGGCCCAGGTTTGACAATTTCACATGTGCTCGGGTGGCCCAGGTGCAGGGGCTGTGCGGCACCTTCACCTGGAACCAGCAGGACGACTTCCTGACGCCTGCCGGGGATGTGGAGACCAGCATCGCTGCCTTTGCTCCCAAGTTCCAGCTGGCAGGGGAGGCAAGGTGCCCCTTGGAGGACAGCACCCCACTTTCCCCCTGCAGCACCCACACACAGCACCATGACTTTTCGGAGACAGTCTGTGCCATTCTGAATGGCCCGGCCTTCCAGGTAGCAGGTTGGGGCCACTCCTCCTGTTCACACCTGTAAGATGCAGTCAATACCCTTTCTGCCCTTCGCCTGGGCTATTAGGAAGGCCCTGCTCCCTGCTGTGGCAGGGCTGCTGTGCAAAGGGAGGTGGCAGTGGGGACAAGAGGAGGTGGGGACCCTGTGGGTGAGGAGCTGATTCATTTTCTCATCTTCCCCCAAGGAGTGCCATGGGCTGGTGGACAGGGAGCTGTTCCACCGTCGCTGCCTGGCAGCTGTGTGTGGCTGGGCCCCTGGCAGGGACTGCCTGTGCCCAGTGCTCGCTGCCTACGCTCGCCGCTGTGCCCAGGAGGGTGCCCCATCTCCCTGGAGGAACCAGACCCTCTGCCGTGAGTCAGCTCAGGCAGCCCACCAGCCTCCAGTCTCCTCCTCCCAGCTAGGAGGGATCCAAGAACTTCACGGGGGAGTGGGAATGGGGGTGGAACCCTAGGAGGACCTCTGACCTTGGCAGATTACTGGCACAGGGGGTGAGGGTCCAGAAGGTTGGGCTGAGCAGCAGTGGGTATACTGAGACCTGCTTGTGTCTCTGTGCCCAGCTGTCCTGTGCCCCGGGGGCCAGGAGTACCAAGAGTGTGCCCCAGTGTGCAGTCGAAACTGCAGGGAGCCAGAAGACTGTGGGGAGCTGGGCAGCTGTGTGGCCGGTTGTAACTGCCCCAAGGGGCTGCTGTGGAACCCCGAGGGCCAGTGTGTGCCCCCCAGCTTGTGCTCCTGCCAGCTCGGAGCCCATCGCTATGCCCCTGGCAGTGCCACCATGAAGGACTGCAACCCCTGGTGAGGGCAACCTTTGGGGGGGGCAAAGAACCTGGGGGTGAGGAGTGGGACAGGGGTGTCAGCGTGGCATGCGCATTGCAGGTGACACAGCACTGACAACTTCTCTGCAGCTGTGGGGCACTTTCGTGTACATTATCTTATTTAATTTTACTGCATTCTTACAATAACTCATAAAGCAGGAAGTGGAAGAATTGTTCCCATTCTGCAGATGAGGAAACTGAGGCTCAGATAGACTAAACAGCTTGCAGTCACACAGCCTGCTAATGATTAAGGTCTAGAGCCTGGACCTCTGAATTCCAGCTGAGCGTGGTCCAGAGGCTCTTCCAAGGGTTAGGGAAAAGCAAAGGCGAGTTGCAGGGCTATGGAGGCGGGGCCGGGGGCCAGGGCTGGTTGGGTGAATGTGAGACTTCAGTGAAATCCCCTCCTACCTGATCTGAGATTGGGGTGGTCCACGATCTCTGCGGTTCCTCAGAGCCCAGAGAATGCCCCACTGGGGCTGGGGCGGGAAGGGGTGACGATGTCTATCCCAGATATGGCGGGGTGCCGGGAACAGCTCCAGTCTCTGTGCTTGTCACAACTGGGGTCTGTGGGCAGGACACTCAGGTCTCTGGAGTGGACATCTGGGTTCCTGAGTGTCTCCCAGGTCAGACCAGGCGCCTGGAGGTGAGCCTGGCAGTGGGCCTGCCCCTCACCTCCCTCCCGAGTCGGCAGCGTCTGCTGAGAGAGGGGCCTCTGGAACTGCACTGCTCACCGCTGCGCCCCCCGGCGGGCATTCTGCCCCCACGGGCTCGTCTATGTCCCTGGTGCCTGCCTCCTCACCTGTGACGGCCCTGGGGCCAACCACTCCTGCCCCCCGGGCATCTCAGGGGACTATGTCTGTCCCCCGGGCACTGTATTGTTGGTAAGTCTGGGAGGGGCTACATAGGACACTGCCCCGCTCCCCTGGCTGTCCGAAATGGTGGTCAGGGCACTGGGGTGTCCTTTAAAGTGCCCCTGTATCCCTGGCCTGTCCAGGACAAGCGCTGTGTACCTCCTGAGCTCTGTCCCTGCCGCCATGGTGGGCAGTGGCACCCACCCAATGCTACCATTCAGGAGGACTGCAACGTTTGGTATGCCCGGTCCCATGACCTGTAACCTTTGATCTTGTGACCCCTGGTTTGAGTCTAGGGTGATGGGTGGGGTAGGAGAACCAGACTACTGGGGCAATGGGAGCCCTCCAGGAACCCCCAAGCAGAGGGTCTGTCTGGAGTTGCTTGGAACCTGACCAGCTGCCTGCCCTGGATCAGCTCTGGGTCCCCGTTCTCGTGACTCAGTTTCCCTCACTCCCTCCTGCAGCGTGTGCCAGGGCCGGCAGTGGCACTGCACGGGCCAGTGGTGCAGTGGATGGTGCCAGGCCTCAGACGCCACCCACTATGTGACCTTCGATGGGCTGGCCCTCACCTTCCCCGGGGCCTGCGAGTACCTGCTGGTGCGCGAGGCTGGCGGCCAGTTCACAATCTCTGCCCAGAACCTGCCCTGTGGGGCCAGCGGCCTCACCTGCACCAAGGCGCTGACCGTGCGGCTGCAGAGCACCGTCATGCACATGCTCAGAGGTGACCGTGACGCTAAAGGGTGGCCTTTCTGGGGGGGACGTGGCACACTGGACAGCCTCCCAGCTCTGCCTGGGTGGCCGAGAGGCCGAGGCCCGGGGTTCTCCAGGTCCCTCCCTGCCTGCATCAGTGCCGGGCAGCTGAGGCCTCCTCTCTTGGTGGGGAATTGCCATTCCGGAAGGCTCTAAGAAATGAGAGCTCAGAGCAGAGAGGGCTAGTGGCTTGCCCAGGGTCACACAGCTAGAGAAGCAAAAGGAAGGTCCGAGGGAAGGCTGGGAGGACCATCTGGGAGGCCCAGTCATCAAGGCCGAGCCTGAGGGCCCCTTCTTCCTCCACAGGCCAGGCAGTGACGGTGAACGGGGTGAGTGTAACGCTCCCCAAGGTCTACACGGGCCCCGGGCTGAGCCTGCGCCGAGCTGGCCTCTTCCTGCTGCTCACCACCCGCCTGGGCCTCACTCTGCTCTGGGACGGAGGTCAGGCCCCACCCCGTACCCTCTGACCGCTACCTGCCGCAGTCAGGGGTCTGACTCACCTGACTCCTCTCCCCTGCTGTGGCCCAAGTTCATTGTGAAATCCGTACTGCCTCGCTCAAGAAACCCTTAGAAAATACCAAGTTTTCAGAGAGAAGAAATGAAAATACATTTCCTAACACCCCGCCACCCAAACCAAGCAGTTGGTGTTTTAGAAATGACTATTTCCAAACTGGAATAGAAATTGGAAACCAAAATAACCTCCCCATGTGGGAAGGAGTCTGGCGGTCAGCGCAGCGGGGCTGCTGTCAGAGCCTCTGGCTGCGCGGTCACCTGGGGCTGATGGGTGTCACAGTCTGTCTTGGAGCCTGGTGCCGGTCTGGAGTCCGACCGATTGGAGAATTTCCCCGTCCCTCAGCCTGGGTTTAGTTGGGGGACCCCCAAATGTACTTCTTTTCTTTTATCACCACCAACCATCCCCCCAACCAAAAAAAGAGAGTAAACCAGCACCCCCTATTGGGTGAATACCCACGCAGATGGCCGGGCGGCCCACTCAGTAGTGCCCTTGGTCTTCTCCTTGGGCCCTGACGGGGGCTAGCAGATTATTTCTTCACACAGCCTGCCGCCTGCTGCCCTCCCTGCAGGCACCCAGGTCCTGGTGCACCTGTCCCCGCAGTTCCGCGGCTGTGTGGCCGGGCTGTGCGGAGACTTTGATGGAGACACCAGTAACGACTTGCGGAGCCGCCAGGGAGTCCTGGAGCCCACGGCTGAGCTGGCGGCCCACTCCTGGCGCCTCAGCCCTCTCTGCCCCGAGCCTGGGGACCTGCCACACCCCTGCACTGTGAGCAAGGGTGGGAAATGGGCAGGGGAGTGTGGGGCAGCTGCAGAAACCCGGGGAGCGCGAAGGCTGGGTGCTGCGGAGGGATCTGGTTGGTCCAAGGTCACGTGCCTACAGGTGAACGCCCACCGGGCTGCCTGGGCTCACGCACGCTGTGGAGTGCTACTGCAGCCGCTCTTTGCCCGGTGCCATGCGGAGGTGCCCCCGCAGCAGCATTACGAGTGGTGCGTGTATGACGCCTGCGGGTGAGAGGGGCAGGCCTGGGGACAGGGTGGAGGGATGTGTGGCGGTGGAGAAGGGCTGTGAGGGCTGACCCGATGCCTCCTACAGCTGTGACTCAGGGGGCGACTGCGAGTGTCTCTGCTCCGCCATTGCCACTTACGCAGCCGAATGTTCCCGGCATGGGCTCCACGTGCGCTGGCGCAGCCAGGAACTCTGCCGTGAGTGTGCCCTGCCGCCAGTCCCGATGCCCCACCCACCACGCTCAGCCAGACATGCCGCCCTGCAGAACTTGCAGGTTGCAAACAGCCTTGGGAAGGGCTCAGCTGGAGTCTCCGCCACGCGTCCCATGACCTCCAGGCCTATCATCTGGGGCTGGCTCACCTGCCCTTTTGCATGCCCTTGCGCTCTGGGTGACCCGAGCCTCTCTCCTCTCCACCTAGCTCTGCAGTGTGAAGGGGGCCAGGTGTACGAGGCCTGTGGCCCTGCGTGTCCCCCCACCTGCCATGCCCATGGTCCTGAAGCCGGGTGGCACTGCCAGGCTGTCACCTGTGTGGAAGGTTGCTTCCGCCCTGAGGGCACCTTGCTGCATGGTGTGTAGGGTCAGATTGAGCAGGAGGGAACACTGGGATGGGGAAGGGGCCACAAGGCCGAAGTGACAGGCCAGCGTGGGGGCTGCTCTGTCCTTTGCTTCAAGCCCTGCCCTCTGTGATCTCAGGAGGAGCCTGCTTGGAGCCGGCATCCTGCCCCTGTGAATGGGGGGGCAGCTTCTTCCCACCAGGCACAGCGCTCCAGGAAGACTGTGGGAACTGGTGAGTGGAGGACTTTGGGGGAGCCCCCAGATCCCAAAGCTGGCCCAGAGCTGTGGCTGACCCAGGACACCATGTGCTCAGCACATGCCAGGACAGCCAGTGGCTTTGTGGGGGTGACAGTGCCCACTGCGAGGAGCCCAGGCCTGGCTGCGCAGAGGGAGAGGCCCCGTGCCAGGAGAGTGGGCACTGTGTACCCCACGAGTGGCTTTGTGACAACCAGGACGACTGTGGTGATGGCTCGGATGAGGAGGGTGAGTGTCTTTGCCTGTGAGGGGCAGTGTCTGAGGGACGGGTCAGTCCTCACATATGTCCTAGGGCCGTGTCCCAAGCGGCTGCTCCCATTACCAGCAGCGATGGCGTGTAGGCAGGGATGTTCTGAGCTCCACTGGGGTGAGGGACTTCTCTGGGGCTTGTTGTTGGCTCCTGAGCCTGCCCACCTGCCCCACACCAGGCTGTGCCACTCCGGGCTGCGGGGAGGGGCAGATGTCTTGTAGCTCCAGCCGCTGCCTGCCCCTGGCTCTGCTCTGCGACGGGCAGGACGACTGTGGAGACAGGATGGATGAGCAGGACTGCCCCTGCCCCCCGGGCTCCCTGGCCTGCGTGGACGGGCGTTGCCTGTCCCCGGCCCTGCTGTGTGACGGGCACCCTGACTGTCCAGACGCTGCTGACGAGGAGTCCTGTCTGGGTGGGTGATCCCTGCCCGGCCTCCTGCCCCCCAGTCCCCTCCTCCCACTAGGCCCCATCTTGGGAGCCCCGAAGACCTGCCTCCCCTCCTTTCCCAAGCCAGGCTCCTCCTGGGAAGTTGACACCCATGGGTGTGTGAGTGGGAGCACCCCAAACAGTGGAGATAAGGCACAGCACCCTGGGGCCAGCTCCCCCTTTTTCTGGCTGCAGGGCACGTGAGCTGCACCCCTGGGGAGGTGCCCTGCATCGATGGCACCTGCGTGGGGACCATCCAGCTGTGTGATGGGATCTGGGACTGTCCAGATGGAGCAGGTGAGGGGCCCGGGCACTGCCCCCTCCCCTTGCTGCCGACGCCCCCTGCTGGCTCCCTCAAGGCTGCTCCAACTTCCCCGGCCAGCACCAGCCCTGGTGAGGCTCCTGGGGAAACAGGGGGGCAGAAACCTGGGGTGTGACGGCCTGGAGCAGGGGCAGGAGGGCATATCCGAAGATTGGGGCAGATGTTGGGGCAGGGAGGAGCAGGGCATGGACCCCAGCTTCCTGAGGACAGCAGAATGAAAGGAATGAAGGTGTTTGAGGGGGGTTTGGGAGAGTCCAAACCTTATTTCCGGACGTTCAAGGCCTCCTCTGAGCTGAGGGAGGCTAATGGAAAGTCCCGGATGAGGGGGCGGCTTTTGGGAAATCAACAGGGCAGCAAAATGCAGAGCGACTGGACTTGGGGAGGGGCAAAGGTGGGGCAAGGGCTGGGCTCGGGTCAGGAACAGGGCGGGCCTGGAGCTGGAGCTGAGCGGTGGCAGAGAAGGAAGGGCCAGTCTGGCCAGGGTCTAGCGCGGTGCCCGCTGCGCTGCAGCGCGGCCCTGCGGCCCCTTGGCATTCCCGTGCGGCAGCGGCGAGTGCTCCCCGCGGGGCTGGCGCTGCGATGGCGAGGAGGACTGCACAGACGGCAGCGACCAGCAAGGCTGCGGGGAGCCCTGTGCGCATCCCGACGTGCCCTACGCCAGCGGCCTGCACTGCATGGCTCCCACGCAACTGTGCGACGGCGCACCCCACTGCCCCGATGGCTCCGAGGAGGGCCCAGTCGCCGGCGGTGAGCCCGCCCGCCTGTGCAGCCCCTCCCTCGCTGTTTCTTCCACCTCCATCCCCCACCCCTAGTGGACCTTCGTGCCCACCGCTGGGGTGGTGCGCCAGCTCGAGAGTGACTTAGGTCTGGGGCATCGGTTTCCTTTGATCTTTTTCCTGAAGCTGCCTTTGAAGAGTCTTGCCCTTCCGCCCAGGCCCAGGAGAGGGAAGAAAAGGGCTTTTGTCTTTGCTTACATTTGGGCAAGAAAGGATGAGAAGGGGGCGGCTCTTTGGGCAAGGGAAGTGGGCCTGTTTGGAGGGCTACCCCCAAGCCCTCCCCACCAGATTTGGGGGTTCCCTTTGTGCCCCTGCAAGTCAGCCCTTAACGCCCAGCCACGTCCTTGGGGGTGGGGGACGGGGCAGTAGCTGTCCACAAGCCCTTCCCGTCTTGGACCCTCTCCAAAGCATCTCTGAAACAGGTTTGGGTCCTGGGTTGGCTGTGCCTCCTTCCCACCCCCCTTACCTCCCAGTTCCTCTGGCTTCCCCTGCCAGACCCTCGGCAGGAAAAGGGCAGGCGAGGTAAGCGGGGTAGGAGCACCGCAGGACACTTACTGTGCCCGCAGGCTCCACCCCGCTGCCCCCTTGTGGGGACCTCTTCTCCTGTCATTCGGCTCCCCAGCTGTGCCTGAACCTCGAGCGGCTCTGTGATGGGGTCACCGACTGTCCCCAGGGCGAGGATGAGCTGGCCTGTGGTATGGAACTTGGTCTCCCTGATGGAACCCAGGGCTGGTAGGAAGGGCAGGCTGGCGGTGGCCCTCACTCCCCACCTGACCGTTTTCTCTCCGTTGCCCCTCAGAGGAGCTGCCAGCCCCGGGAGGCCCCAACAGGACAGGGGTTCCCTGCCCAGAGTACTCCTGCCCGGACGGCCTCTGCATCAGTTTCCAGCTGGTGAGGGTCGGGGGTGGTAGTGCAGGGGGCAGAGCCATCGCGCCACCCAACAAGAAAGGGGCCCTGACCTGTTCCCTCCCCAGGTGTGCGATGGGAAGCCTGACTGTGAAATGGCATCAGAGGCCAAGGTCTCCCCAGAAGAGCAAGGCTGTGGGGCCTGGGGCCCCTGGAGCCCGTGGGGGCCCTGTAGCCGCACGTGTGGGCCTGGGGTGCAGGGCCAGAGCTGCCACTGCTCCCTGCCCAGGCTCCCGGTGCTGCAGCTCTGCCCAGGCCCTGTGCACCAAACTCAGGCCTGCTTCACGGCTCCCTGCCCAGGTGAGGGGCCTGGGCCCCCGGGAGGGCGGTGGGGCCGGTGGAGCCCAGAGAGACAGGTGGGGAAGGCCACCGGGCGCCTACCCAGACCTCATGGTGCCCCTGCCTGTCTGGCCCCTCCTCACAGTGGATGGTGAGTGGACCTCCTGGTCTCCCTGGTCCCCGTGCTCTGAGCCCTGTGGGGGCTCCTCGACCCGGTAGTGGCAGTGCCACCCGCCCAAGAATGGGGGCCGGGCCTGTGCCGGGCTGCCCGGGGGCCCACACAGCACCCACCAGACCCATGAGTGGAAGGGAGGAGAGGGTGTAGTGGAGGTGTGTGGAGGGGCTGCAGGGGACCCTCTGTGAGCTCTGCCTCATGCATTCCTCAGGTCCCTGCCTTCAGGTTGGCTGCCCCAATGCCACCTGCTCTGGGGAGCTTGTGTTCTGGCCCTGTGCCCCCTGCCCTCTGACCTGCGATGACATCTCCGGTCAGACCGAGTGCGCTGCGGACCGGCCCTGCAGCAGCCCAGGTGGGGGGTTCTGGGCCCAGGGTATGGTGGGCATGCCTTCAAGGCCAAGCTATATGCACAGGTGCCTCATCCTGGGCCTTTCCTAGGCTGCTGGTGCCCCACAGGGCAGGTGCTGGGCAGCACGGGGCAGTGTGTGCAGCCCGGGCAGTGCCCCTGCCTGGTGGATGGTGCCCGCTACTGGCCTGGGGAGCACATCAGGCTCAACTGCCAGCTCTGCATCTGCCAGGAGGGGCGGCCCCAGAGCTGCCGGCTCAACCCAGACTGTGCCGGTGAGGCCTCACCCTTGGCCTTGCCCGAGGAGTTCCCCCCAGCTGGGCACCCACCCTTCCTTCATCCCCCTGACTCTTGGCTGTTTCTCAGTGAACTGTGGCTGGTCAACCTGGTCCCCCTGGGCTGAGTGCCTGGGTCCCTGTGGGAGCCAGAGCATTCAGTGGTCCTTCTGGAGCCCCAGCAACCCATGCCGCTCCAGCCAAGGTCGCCAGTGTCGAGGCATCCACCGCAAAGCCCGCAGGTACTGGACACCCACCCTCAACCTGCAGGAGCCTGGACCCCTCTCCTCCAGCTCCCTATAAGGAAGCTGCTTGTGTGCCTCTCCCAGACGAGGTGCTTCTGTGTGTGCCCCAGACCCCAAAGGAGGCGCACTCCGTTAGTCTAAACCCCAGGACGCCCAGCACAGCTTTGGGGAGCACTGACCTTCTCCTGCATCAGTTTCGTGGCCTCTGGGTCCTAAAGGGGGTGCATGGAGCCCACAAATGCAGCTGGGCAAGTCCAGCACAGGCATGGGTCCTCTGCTTTGGAGGGACCTGAGTGGGGCTTTGGGGGCGTAGCTGCCCCCGCCAGTTGCAGTTTCTCAGGTGCAAAGGTGGGGTTCACCCACTTGGCTCCGGGCCTCCCCAGTTTTATGCCTGAAAGTCCCTGGTTCTGGGAAACCCCTCATTCCAGGCAAACCAGGGTGGGCTGGTTGCCTAGGTGAGCCCATTTGCCAGGTGAGGGGTGGCCCTCCCTTTCCAGGTGCCAGACCAAGCCGTGTGGGGGCTGTGAGCAGCACGGCCAGGTCCACCGCGTCGGGGAACGCTGGCAAGGGGGCCCCTGCACAGTCTGCCAGTGTCTGCACAACGGCACCGCACTGTGTTCCCCCTACTGCCCGCTGGGCAGCTGCCCCCAGGTGAGGGGTATGGGCCAGGGCCTGGGGCAAGCAGTGTGATGTGGAAGGGGGTGGGGGGCGGCTGATGGGCTGGGCAGGTGGCCAGCTCAGCACGTCCGCCTGTCTCTGGTGCCCGCAGGACTGGGTCCTGGTGGAGGGCAGGGGAGAGTCGTGCTGCCACTGCGTCCTGCCTGGTGAGTGGTCCTGGGGGGTGGCAGCCCCAAGGAGTGGAGGGGGCAAGGACTCAGAAGGAACCGGGGGCGGCAGCGCCCTGCACTGCTTCAAAGCCTGGGATGCTCTCTGGGGGCCCTGTGTGGGAAGGGGAGCTGGCAGACCTCGCCCCTCTCTGTCCTGCACCCACAGGGAAGGCACCAGCCTCTGAGGTGCCTCACCCAAGTCCTGGGGAGTCCGTGCAGACAGCGACCATCACCCCCACCTCCCAGCCCAAGGCCACAGCCCTGCGACCGAGAATGGCAGCCGTGACAGTGCTGTCCCCATACCCGATGACTCCAGGGGCCCCCACCAGTAAGATTCCTCGGCCTTCTGCTTACCAAGCCTGAGCCTCCCACCAATCTTGTCGGGAGGACAGAGGCCCTTGGGGCTTGGCTGCTTTGGCCAAGGTCACACAGCGCTAGGTGAGGTCAGGGTTTTTGTAGGACCAGGACTGGGATCCAGGCCTCTGGATGGGGTCCACCACTTTTCCACCATCCTGGGAGAGGCGGGAAGTGGGGCACAGCACGAGTCAGGAGGAGAGGCTGGGGGCTACGGGAAGTGGCTGGAGGAGAGGGTGGGCCGTGTATCTGGTCAGCTGGCTGTGGTGGTGCCTGCAGGCCAGAGCCCGGCCCCGGGGCCCTTCCTGCGAGTGCAGTGCAGCCCAGACCAGGTGCCCTGCGAGGTGCTGGGTTGCGTGGAGCGGGAGCAGCTGTGTGATGGGCGGGAGGACTGCCTGGACGGCTAGGACGAGAGGCGCTGTGGTGAGCACGGGCCGGCCAGGATCCCCGAGGGGGCTGGTGTCCTGTGGGTGGGGCTGGCAAGAGGGCTTTAGGTTTGGGGAAGTCTCAGCCCCCCATTTTTAGCTTAGCTCATATGGGAATGCATTCGTTACCCATGCATTCATTATCCATCTCGCCATCCTCCTACCCACCCATGCATCCATTCACCCATCTACCCCTCTGCTCATTCATTTCACTCATCCACCCACCCACTCACTCGATAGTTCACCCACCCATCCATCCATTCACCCATCCATCCATCTCACCATCCATCCATCCATCCATCCATCCATTCATCCATTCATCCATCCGTCCATCTCTCCAGAGTGGATCACTGTGCTCAAAGCCTAGTCTTCCAATCAGAAGAGAGATCACGTGTTAGCCAATCACAGGAAAGGGCCCTGCAGGGAGCACCCATTCAGGAAGGGACATCTGAGGCAGTGAACTGCTCTTTTAGACACTGGCCTCTTGGGACTCTCCAAGAGGCCCTGACTGGCAGACACCTGGAGGGCCTGTGCAAACTCCCCACCACCCCCTGCCGCCGAGGTCTCACCCACACACAGTGGCCGGAGGCCTGCACTGGGCCTGGGGGGCGTTGGGAGGAGGGGAGGCCAGGGCCTCAGTCAGCAAGCTCTGTTCTGCTCTTGCCTGAGGTCCAAGGGGCTCAGTTTGTGGTCCACCCAGAATCACTCATCCTCTCTTCCTCCCTTCCCGCTCACCAGCAGTGAGCCCTGGGCCCTTCCCGGTGCCCACCACAGCCCTGCCCGGGCTGTCCTCCTCACGAGCCCTCTGCTCCTCGCGGCAGCTGATGTGCGGCAGTGGCGAGTGCCTGCCCGCCGAGCGGCGCTGCGACCTGGAGCCGGACTGCCAGGACGGCTCGGATGAGGACGGCTGTGGTGTGTGCCTGGCTGGGGGGGGACCCCTGTGGACCCCACTCCAGGGCGAGCCCCTCTGAGCCGGCCCCCATCCCCCTGCAGTGGACTGTAGGCTGGCACACTGGTCTGGTTGGAGCAATTGCAGCCGCAGCTGTGGCCTGGGTGTTGCCTTCCGGCGCCGGAAGCTGCTGCAGCCATCCCTGCCTGGGGGTGGCTGCCCACCTGACCGCCTCCGTAGCCGGTCCTGCTTCCTGCAGGCCTGCCCTGGTAACCTGCACCACACCCCTCAGTCCCCCGCGGGCCCCAGGGCGGGACACCTGGGGTGGGCGCCCATCAGAGATCCACACCAGGGAAATGTCCCTGCTCCCTCCGGGACTCCAGGAGGGCAGCCCTGCTCCAATGTCACAGCCTCACACCTCCACAGGGCTCGTTGGGAACGCTGCCCCCAACCTTGCCCTCTTGCTGCCCGAGTGGCCCAGGACAGGCCCTTGACGTCCCCACCTGTGGCCGCCAGAGTAACAGGCGCTCCCGCTTGAGGGAGAGTAGTGGGCAGAGCCCCTGGTCCTGGGCTCCGGGTACAGTGACCTTGTAGGCCTTCTGTTCTGTGGGTTCCCCACCCTGTCACTGCACTCCAGAGAGGAGTCTCTCTTCAGTCCCCACATCTGGCTTCCTAACCTGGCTTCAGGCTGCTACCACCAGGGGGCGCCCTGCTCCTGCTCCAGTCCCTCCCTGTCCCAGGTTCTCACAGCCAGGGGAGGTTTCCTGGGACAGGAGAGGAAGCAGTGGAGTCCGCGGGTGCTGCCCTAGGCTGCCCCGCTCGTGGCTGTCCAGGCTCCTCTCTGCTCGGCCCCCTGCTCTCTCTAGCACCACCCACGTCCCTGTGGGCTCGTCTGGTCCACCCCCACGCTCCCCTCCCTGCAGTGGCTGGGGCGTGGACCGTGTGGAAACCCTGGGGACCCTGCAGTGTCTCTTGTGGGGGTGGCCATCGGAGCCGCCGGAGGAGCTGCGAGGACCCCCCGCCCAAGAATGGTGGTGCCCCCTGCCCTGGGGCCTCCCAAGAGAGGACAGCCTGTGGCTTGCAGGCCTGCACAGGGGACACAGGTGAGGGGAGCTGGGTGGAGACAGCGGGTGGGACCCTGTGGGGTGTCTCTGGGCCTCCTGGTGCCCACCTCACTGGGTGCCCATCTCCCGCCAGACTGTGGGATGGGCCGTGTGCATGTCAGCGCCAAGCTGTGTCAGAAGGGGCTGGTGCCCCCGTGCCCCCATCCTGCCTGGATCCCGAGGCCAACAGAAGCTGCGGGGGGCACTGCCTGGAAGGTGAGGCATCCACAGCCAGCAGGGGCATGGCAGACAGAACCCTCGGGGGAGTGTGGAGGCCCACCTGCGCCCACCCACCCTCAGTCTCCAGACCCCCCCACTCGAAACTGAGTGTCCCCTCCCTACACCCCAGGATGCCGCTGTCCCCCTGGGCTCCTTCTCCAGGACGCACGCTGCCTGCCTCTCTCCGAGTGCCCCTGCCTTGTGGGCGGAGAGCTGAGGCAGCCCGGGCTTCCCTTTCTCCTGGACAACTGCAGCCGGTGGTGAGGGGTCTGCTCCCGTGGGTGGGGCCTGGGGTAGGGGACAGCCTCCTCCCCAGCCCTGGCCTCCCCACCCTCTCTCTCCCCTGCAGCGTGTGCGACAAGGGGGCACTGCTTTGTGAGCCAGGGGCCTGCCCCATGCCCTGTGGCTGGTCAGCCTGGTCCTCCTGGGGTCCCTGCGACCGCTCCTGTGGCTCCGGAGTGAGGGCCAGGTTCAGGTGTGTGGGACACACAGACAGGAACCTGGGAGAAGGGAGGGAAGGGGTGTGGCGGGGGGGGGTCAGCTGGCAGAGCAGGGTGCGTGGCGGTGGGAGCCCTGCAGGGGGCAGCATGGTGGTTGGAGTGTGGACGGGCAGATGGAGAAGGCAGGAGGGAGGGGCAAGGAGAGGAGAGCAGCTGCCCAGGCTGGCCTTCTCCCCAGGTCTCCTTCCAACCCCCCGGCCGCCTCTGGGGGTGCCCCTTGCGAAGGCCACGTGCAGGAGCTGCAGGCCTGCCACACTGAGTGCGGGACAGGTACAGTCAGGGGCCTCCACCCCTCCGATGCCTGCCCTGGGAACAGGGCGGGGTGGGCATGGCTGTCGGCCCTGTAACTCATTGGCCTCGATGTGTGGGGCTTTGGTGGGAGGCCAGGGCCCCACAGGGACCTCCCGCCACGGAGACAGTCCAGCTGCCATGGACAGGCTGCCTGGAGGGGGGCAGGGCTGAACCTACCAGCAGTGGGTGTCGGGCTGGGGGAGGCGGTCAGGAGCACTCAGAGGCCAGATGGCGATGCCCAGGTGCCCCTCAAGCAGAGCCAGTGCCGGCAGAGGTGCCTGGGTGTCACCAGTGCACAGGGTGGGTGGGGCAGGGGAGAGGGCAGGAGAGTTGGGGGACAAGTGTGGATCCAGGGGGTTTGGGCCAGGCTCTTGCAGCAGGAGACGGAAGGTGGCAGTGGAAAGGGGCCACTGGCGAACTGCCAGGGGTCCTCGGGGACTCTGCAGCTTCCAGCACTGAAGCTGCATGTGGGACAGTGGTTCAGAAGGCCCTGGAGGAGTTGATCTGGGAGAAAGCGTGAGGCTGGGTAGTAGACATGTTGACGTGGGAGCCTCGGGGAGCAGAGCAGCACTCCCCGTACCCATGAGCCCTTGTCTGGCTCCGTAGCTTCTCAGACCTAAGTCAGGTCCCGGAGCCTCCCCAGCCCCGCCAGGACTGCTCTGCAGCAGGCCTGCCCTGTCCTCCCCAGAGGTGCTGGGCTGGACGCCATGGACGCCCTGGTCTGCATGCTCCCAGAGCTGCCTTGCCCCTGGAGGGGGCCCAGGCCGGCGCCGTTGTTCCTGGCTCTGCCCCAGCCTGGGAGACGCATCCTGCCCAGGGGAGGCCACTTAGGAGGAGCCCTGCAGTCCCCCTGTGTGCCCAGGTATGCCCCTGCCTATCCCTGGGGTGGCCTGGGTGCCAGGTGGGGTGAGGAGCAAAGGAGAAGAAAGACGCTTTGGTCAGGGTCTAAACACCTGGGAAGGGCGGGGAACACCTGGCTAGTGTCGCGAAGCTCCTCCTCACCCCAGCCACCGCAACCCAGAAAGCCCAGCATGAGATTAACCGGGTGGGCCTGGCTTGAGGGAGTGAGCTTGGCTCTTCCCAACAGTGCCAAGTGCCTGGGGTCTTTGGGCCCCCTGGCCCCCCTGCTCAGCCCCCTGTGACGGAGGCGTCCAGACACGGGCGCAGCTGCTCTGGCTTGGCTGCGGGGGACGCCGCGTGCCAGGGACCCCACAGCCAGACCAGGGACTGCAACACGCAGCCCTGAGCAGGTGCCGAGGCCCCTGCCCACTCTCCCATCTGCTCCCGGGGATTTTGACCTTTTCCCAGCCCCTACCTCCTCACATCACTGACCTCTGGCCCCAGAACAAGCAAGTCCTTGAGCTGAGAGAGACTTTGCTGGATTCCCTGTGTCTCCTCCAGCTCCTACCCACTGGAGGCCAGGTACCCACTGTGGCCCAAGGGAGGGGACCTCTCCCGGCTTCTCAGTGCTGTCAACAGGCTGTCCCCAGTCACCTGAGTGCAGGTTCCCCTCCTCCCCTCCACCCCCGGGCCCTGCTTCACCCCTGCTGAGACCTGCCTGTCTTCCCATCCAGCCCAGTGCCCAGGGGACATGGTGTTTCGCTCAGCCGAGCAGTGCCGCCAGGAGGGGGGTCCGTGTCCCCGGCTGTGCCTGGCGCAGGGCCCTGGGGTGCAATGCACCGGCTCCTGCGCCCCCGGCTGCGCCTGCCCCGCTGGCCTCTTCCTGCACAATGCCAGCTGCCTGCCCCACACTCAGTGCCCCTGCCAGCTGCACGGGCATCTCTACGAACCGGGAGCGGTGGCTCCGCTGGACTCCTGTAACAACTGGTAGGCCACCAGGGTCAGGGCGGGGAGCGGGGAGGGTGGGACTGGCGCTTGGTGGCCCCAGAGCCGGGCAGGGGGGACTCAAATGCACCGGGGGCGAGTGGGAGGGTGCGTTCAGCCTGCGTCCATAGTGCCGGGCCTGGACCCTGCGAATGCCAGCGGGAATGAGACACTCTCGGGCCCAAACATTGACCTATGGGAAGACTGAGGCTCAGGATAAAGTGAAGCGATTTACGATGGCACTAGAGCCTGAGGAGGGGCTTCTGACTTCTCCTCCAGTTACTTCCGCTTCTCTTTCCTGAATGGAACGACCTGGCATCCTCTCGATTTCTGCTCAGAAACCTCCAAGCACCCAGCACTCAAAGCTGACACCAGGTCTTGCCAGCAGAGGGCGCACTAACTCCATTCTTTTTTCTCATTTTCCTTTCAATGTCATTTCTTTGTCTTCATTTTCCTTTTTGTTTTTGAACACCTGGCCCCTTCCCAATTCTCCCCTTCGTCCTTCCCCCTCTCTTCCCCGTTGTCTTTTGCTTTTCCTCTCACGTTAGTTTGTCAAGTGGGCTTTAAAACACGTACTGGAGAAAAGTAAAAGGAAAGGAAAACACACCGTTTTCCTCCCCAGGAATCTCAAGTCAGGACCCGCTCTCTCTGAATCGCTCCCACCTGGCCCTGGAGAGTCATCCAAAGTCATGTCCAAACGGTGTTTAGTCAATACAAATGCCAGGGCCTCAGGGAGCTCCCGGGGGGGGGGGGGCGGCGCGGATTCTGCTCCTGGTGAGAATCCTGGGTCACGAGTGAAATGCGTGTAGGATCTGGGGCAACCTGCTTTACTGCCCGGACCCTCGTTTCTGCTCTGTGCAGTGGACGTGGTGGCCCGGTCACCCCACTCCCCGGGGAAGATTCCCAGAGCTCCAGGGGCAGGGGCTGACCTCGGCCACGATGGGCTCTCTCTCTGCAGCACCTGTGTCTCCAGCGAGATGGTGTGCACCTCAGAGCACTGCTCAGGTACCCGCAGGGCCCTCGGGGACCATAGGGGCGTGCTGGCCCCACTGAGAGGGCAGGCCTGGGGTCCCTCAGTGGTGGCCCGGGAAGCGGGGGTCCAGGCACTGCTTTCACACCTACTGCGCCCTTTCACCGCCCCCGACCGCACAGTGGCCTGTGGCTGGAGCCCTTGGACCCCGTGGAGTCTCTACAGCTGCAGCTGCAATGTGGGGATTCGAAGGCATTTCCGGGCGGGCACTGCACCCCCGGCTGCCTTTGGGGGGGCTGCATGCCAGGGTCCCAGTATGGAGGCCGAGTTCTGCAGCCTGCGGCCGTGTCAAGGTGAGCGCTGGGACCAAGGACCCAGGACCCTCCAGAGAGGAGCCAAGGACACTCCCAGTCAACCCCCCATCCCGGCACCCCAAGGGGGGTGCAAAGGCCTTTTCTAAGAGATGCCACAAAAATGTGGTCCCCAGGGAGCCCTGAGCAGGGACCTCCTGGAGGCCAGCCCTGCTTTGGGTTGAATCCCAGGGCCTCTGGAGAAGATGGACATCACCTGGAGTGGGATGCGGGAAGGGAGGGGTGCCCTAGGGTGTCTGGGATCCAGGGGAAGAGAGTGCCCAGGTGTGTAGGAGGGAGGAGGAGGTGGGTTGGGTGTGGGAAGGCAGGGCCTGTGGTGACCAGGGACCTCTGCAGGTCCCGGGAGGGAGTGGGGCCCCTGGTCTCCGTGCTCCATGCCCTGCGGTGGTGGCTTCCGGAACTGCACCCGAGGCAGTGGCCTGAACAGCCCTGTGGAATTCTCCACCTGTGGCCTACAGCCCTGTGCAGGTGAGGGTTGCCCTGGGCACCTGCCTCTCCATGGGTCCTCCGTTCTCACCTCCACCTGACCCACGGCCCTGTCAGCCCCCTCCCTGTCACCCCAGGTTCCCTCTCCCTGAGCCCCTGTGCAGTCCTGTGATATCCCCAGGGCTGTGCCAGAGCTGAGCCAGGGTTGGGCTGTCAATTTTTGTGTCCCCAGGGCCAGTGCCTGGCGTGTGTCCCAAGGACAAGCAGTGGCTGGACTGTGCCCAGGGCCCTGCCTCCTGCGCAGAGCTTGGAGCCCCCGGAGGGACGAACCAGACCTGCCAGCCTGGCTGCTACTGCCCCCCCGGGTTGCTCCTGCTGGTGAGTATCCTCCCTGCTGGCCTCCCGGGGCCTGGGGCTGTGATGGCAGGGAAGAGGCAAAGCCAAGGGTGTGGGGCTGGAGACAAGTGTCCCTGCAGAGAGTCTTCAGTACACCTGACTTTGAGGAGAGGCGCTGAACTCAGGGGCAGGGGAGCCTCAGATCTGCCAGTCTCGCCAGGCCTCTGATTTTCCATTTGTGAAATGGTGATAGGTCTGGAAGGTCATTCTTATTCCCGCCTGCTTGAGCGCTCTGTCCTCTTACGTTATGGCTAGCTATTTACTGAGCACCTACTGCACGCTCAGTTTTGGGCTGTGTTGTGGAGAAAGGGCAGGGGCTACCCTCACAACACTTCCATTCTTGGGGGAGCAGACGCAGGGCCCGTGGAATGAAGACAGAACCATCCATACACAGACAGGAGCTTTGCAAGCTGTAGGAGAGGTGCAGACTGGCAGGGGCTGGGTCAGTCTGGGTGGGCTTCCTGGAGGAGGTGGTCCTGATTGCCATTCAAGATTGGAGGGTGGTGGAAACCAGGGTTGGGAAGCTGGAAGATGCGACAGGGGTGGTGGAGTTATAAGGGTCTGGGTTCAAATTAGGCTCTACCACTAGCAGCTTTGGGATGTTGGCCTGAGTATTCCTATGCCTCAGTTTCTTCTTTCATAAAATGTATTCAGTCATCGGAGTCCCTACGACGGTGAAGTTTTTCTCAGGGCCTGGCCCACACACTCCGGTACTTCTGCTGATTTTTTCTTTTTTCCTTGAAGATTTGAGACACTAGTGCTTTCTGTTCAAACTCCCTGCACACATAGTTTTGTCTGGTTTTATTATTTTTTTGATGGAAGTGTGGGGGTCGCTGTGTGGACTGTGCACGTCATCCTTTATCAGCCGATTTCCCGGGCATTGGATTGCTTGGCCTCACATCCTCCCACTGGAGCTGGTGTTTTCTCTCAGAAACTGGGGCCCCACACCCTTCCCTGGTGACAGGAGGGGGCAGGGAGGGATGTCCGTGGCAGGAGTGTGGATGATGTTGGAGGGTGGGGATCTGAGAAAGGGGTGCTGCGCTCTGATGGGGGTGTGGGTGTGGGTGGGGGTGAGGGAGCGCAGCCCAGGCCAGAAACTAGAAGATGACAGCGGGGTTTGGATTCCAGAACAACGTGTGTGTGCCCGCTCAGGACTGCTCCTGTGCCCACAGGGGTCGCCTCCACCCACCAGGCAGCACTGTGTTTCGTCCCTGTGAGAACTGGTGAGCCCCCTCCCCGCGCCATGGCCCTGTAACCCACAAGGACCCTGCCATCCCTTCCCCTCAGTGGCAGCGGACGACAGCCCCCAGTGAGCCAGGGAGAGGCCTCTTCCCATTGGCGCTGCACCCAGCTCTCCGAGGCCAGGCCTGCTCGAGCCCCTTCCCCACGCCCTCCCCCAGCATTCTCTCTTCCCACCTGACTCACTCGCTGAGGTGGCCACTGGTGGCTTGACAACCTCCGCCGCCCTGGAGACTGGAAGTCTAAGATGGAACAGTACCCCGAGTGCCCCAAAGGCTGTCTTGTGAGGGCCCTCTCCTGTCCTGTTTGCCAGGTGGCTGTGGCTGGCCGCCTGCTGCATCGCTCCCATCTGTCCTCACTCGGGCGTCTTCTCTGTGTCTTCACATCGTCTCCCTCTGCGCACATCTGCCTGCCTGCCTCAGTTTCCCCTTTGTACAAGGGCACCTGCTGCATGGGACTAGGGCCTGCCCCAGTGACCTCATTGGAACTTGATGGCCTCTGTAAAGACTCTATCTCCAAACCGGGTCACACGCTGGGGGTTGGGGCTTCAAACGGGAATGGGGGGACACACGGTGCAGCCTGCAACAGACCCCGACCCCCTGCTGCTCTCCCTCCAGCTCCTGTGTCTCTGGGCTGGTCACCAACTGCACCTCCTGGACCTGGGAACAGGGTGAGCCAGGGGCCCTTCCTGACTCCGCCCCCTGCCGGATTGCTGTCGCTGGATTGGCCTGCGCTGGGGCTGCGGAGGGACCGCCCTCGCCGCAGGTCAGGGGCAAGGAGGAGGGCTCCCTACGTCCTCTCTCTGCCCCCACCCAGGTCAGCCTACGTGGTCGTCCTGGACCCCGTGGAGTGAGTGTTCGGCCTTGTGTGGCGCTGCCCTACGCCACCAACACCGCTTCTGCACCAGGCTCCCAGGCACCGCGCTGCTGCCCCCACGGGCCTCGCCCACACCTCTCTGCCCCAGCCCCGAGGCTGAGGAGGAGCCCTGCACCCTGCCCGCGTGTGACCGTGAGTCCTGTGGAACCCAGCATGGTCCCTCCGAGCCCTGGGGATACCCACCACTGTGTACCAGTTGCCCCTGGGCCCTGGCCAAGCCACACCCCCACATTCCTTCCTCTGCTGCCCCCCCAGGAGCTGGGGGCTGGGGGCCTTGGGGACCCTGGTCCAGCTGTAGCCGGAGCTGTGGGGGAGGCCTGCGAAGTCGCACTGGAGACTGTGACCAGCCCCCACCCCAGGGCCTGGGGGATTACTTCGAGGGGCCTCGGGCCCAGGGGGAGGCTTGCCAGGCCCTGCCCTGTCCAGGTACCTGCCAGACAGGGGTCGGGGGGCGGGTGAGGGGCAGAGGCAGGGAAGCTCCAGGAGGCTCTACGGGAGACGGGCCAGCTCTGTGACCCACACAGCTCTCGCTCAGCCCCTCCTGTCCCCTCACCCACAGTGACCAACTGCACCTCCATAGAAGGGGCCGTGTTTAGCCCCTGTGGCCCTCCCTGTCCTTGTTCCTGTGATGACCTTGTGGTGAGTCCGGGCCCCCTCTGCTCTGATCCCCAGGGTAACTTCCAGGGAGGGCAGGACAGGGCGGGGCAGCCCAGCAGTGGCTGCAGGAATGGGGTCAGTACCCGCCGGGCAGCTTCCCCTTGTCCCCTGAGAATCTTGGGCAGTGAGCCTCACCTGGCAGCCCTTGACTACCTTACAGCCAGCGTTGCTCAGTTCCAACATTCATTACAAATGAACGTTCGTTACAAACTGTCAGCGTCGCTCGTTTGAAGTGTTTCATCACAAAACCAGCATGAACACACAGGACTCACCCCGTTCTATCCCCCAAAACCCAGAACCATGCCGGTGCACGGATGCTGAGTGTGTGTGTGCGTACGGGTGCGAGTGTGTGAGAGTGCCTGGCCAGGACCATGGACAGGGACAGTGCCTGCGGTGGTAGCGCAGACTGGGTGACTGTCCCGTGCAGTCTGCTCGGTGGGCCTGGCCCCGGCGGGGGGGCAGGGGGGAGGAGGGAGGGGTGCACCTGGCTCCTGTCTCCCGCTGAGGGTCCCAGCTCTTTCCCCAACGGCCACCCTCTCCACTCCCCAGTTCCCCAGGAGGTGCTTTCCTTCCTGAGCGTTGACCCAGGTTCCCCACTGAGCTGCCCCTTTCCGGAGGGGACGAGACAGAAGCTCTGATGGTGATGCAGGACACTCAGGCATAAACTGTTGAGGACCCTGGAACTGAACCAGAGCGTTGCACGTTCCTCCACACACCCCTGCCTGCCCCCTCGCTTCACCCTCTCTCCTGTGCCTCCACACACCTCCCCAGGGCACCCCTCTCCACCCCACTGCCACTGACCACAGCCCCACCTTGTTGTTCCTCAGCACTGAGTGTGGCACTGCCATCCCGGCTGCTACTGTCCCCTGGGCCGGGTGCTGAGTGCAGACGGGGCCCCAGACCCGCCACTGCGGCTGCCTGGACTTGCTGACTGGGGTGCGGCACCCTCCCGGCACACAGCTGGCCCGGCCGGATGGCTGCAACCACTGGTGAGGCGGCCGTGTGGTAGGAAGCAGGGGCAGGGTGCCCCTGAGCAGCCCCAGGTCTCAGCAGAGACCTGCGTTAGACTCCCACAGTCCCCGAGAAGATCTGGGCATCCAACCCCTTGATTATAGGGCAGCAGCCATGCAGGAGGCCACTGGAGGCCTGCTCCCGGGGCCCATGGGGGCCCTGCTCCCAAAGCTGTGGCCCAGGCCTGGCCTCCCGCTCCGGGGCCTGCCCCTGCCCACTGGCCGAGGCTGACCCCACCTGCAATGGCACCTTCCTGTGCCCGGACACCCAGGCCTGCTACCTGGGGCCCTGCGTGGGTGAGTGTACCCAGAAGGGGAACCCGTCCCATTTCCCTACCTGGGACGGTTCAGAAAATAGTATACATTTCCCCAAACCCCAGAGCGTCCCCCTGAAGTGCGTCTGTACCTGTTCCTCCCCAATATATTGCTTAGTTCCTTCCCTCTTGCTACCAGTTCTTCCTTTAAAGCTCTTTGAGATGGGATGCTTGCAGTTGAGTGGCAGGAACCCCAGCCAGGACTTTTCTGAATTCTTAGCATCCTTTCGCCTTTCCCTGTGCAGGATGTTGGCCAGGGTCTGGATGAGGTGGGGGTAGGTGGGATAGAGGCCAGGGAAGCCCAGAGAGGCCCCTGAGCAACACCCCATCTTGGTCCCTAGAGGACTGCATGTGGAGCAGCTGGAGCCACTGGACGCAGTGTTCGTGCCGGGTGCTGGTGCAGCAGCACTACCGCCACCAGAGCCCGGTGTCCGGAGGGACGGGCGCGGACGCCCCCTGCACGCGACTGGATGGCCACTTCCGCCCGTGCCTCATCGGCAACTGCTCTGGTGAGACCCCTAGGAACGAGAAGCCAGGGAACCAAGCCCTGCAGGGCCTCCCAGGGGCCCCAGTGGGACTTCCAGCTCCCCATGGGACACACCTGCAAGTCCCCAGGACCTCAGAATGCTTGTCCTGACCTCGTGCCCTCGCTGACCCCCACCTTTGGCAGCTCTGCCACACCCTCAGCTACTCTCTCATCAGAGCTGCTCCTCCCCACCCCACCGTGGGGTCTTTGCCAGCCCAGCTGTGGCTTGGTCCACTTGCAGCGGGTCTTGCCGCCTCCCATTGTAGCTGCCTCCATCTCTGCCTCTCTGTCCTTCATCTGCCAGTCCCTGGAGCACCTGTCAGCCCCCTAACGCCCCACAGTCCCACCAGGCAGTTTCTGAGCTCTCCCCACCGCCCGGCCCCTTCCCTGGGGGCACCCACAGGGCCAAGGGGCCGCTGGATGGGTGACAGTGTCTTACACGTGGCAAGGGACAGTGTCGCACGCTCACCCGGTGACTCCAAGGAGCTCGATGGGTTTGGGGGGTTGAAGGTGTCTGTGCTGTCCCCCAGCAGCGCGTCTGCTCCCTCCCTCCCCCGCCAGAGGACGGCTATGCGCCTCTCTTCGAGTTCCGGGCCTGCAGCTCCCCCTGCGCCGGGCTCTGTGCCACACACCTGAGCCGCGACCTCTGCCAGGACCTGTCACCCTGCCAGCCTGGCTGCTACTGCCCTGAGGTGAGGGGGGAGGCTGTGGAGATGCCCCAGAAGGAGGCCCTCGGTCCACACTCCCAGACCTCCTTCCCTCCACACCGCCCGCAGTGGCCCCTCTGCTTCAGACCTTCCACACTTGTGCCTCTTCACAGCCGTCCACACCGGCCATGGCCCTTTGCCCATCCTCGCTCAGCAACGTGGGCCAGGCAGAGTGCTGGCCATAGGACGTGTAGATGACTGTCCCAGAGTCCTTGTGTCTCCTTTCGCACAGGGACTGCTGGAGCAGGCTGGGGGCTGCGTCCCCCTAGAGCAATGCAGCTGCCAGCACAACTCAGAAGGCACCAGGGTGACCTTGGCCCCTGGGGACCGCCTGCGGCTGGGCTGCAAGGAGTGGTGAGCGAGGGGGCAGGGGAAGCAGCGTCAGAAGGGAGAGGCTTAGGGAGGGGGCCAGGCACCCTGCGGAGAAGGCCAAGCTCAGCCTCAGGGGCTCAGCCTTGCTTCATGTAGCTCTCAGTGCGCCCAGAGATCAGGTCACCCCGACTGGAGCCCCCTGCCCCACCCGCTGCATTGGGCTGGGCCCTGCCTCCCAGAGCCCCCACCTGACCGCCCCCTCCCACAGTGAATGCCAGCACGGGGAGCTGCAGTGCGCCAGCGGGGGCTGCCAAGGTAACTCCGGGCCAGCGAGACCTACTGTCCCTTTCCACCCGGGACTGGGGGTGTTTCTGGGACCTGGAACCCTCAGTGATAGGACTGGGACAGTCCCAAACAAGCCAGCGTGGTGGGTCACCCTACCGTGCCCCACTACACCCCTCCTTCAGCCTTCCTGGTGGTAACCCGAGCTCCTCCCTCCCTTTGCACGGGGTTCTCAGGGTTTGGGGAAGGTCACTGCTAAGGTGCCCACATGATGTCTGTCCTAGGTCTTCTGCCTCTGAGTGGCGGGTCTGAGTGGTTGCCCTGCGGGCCCTGCCTGCCGCTCAGCATCCTGGCCCCTGCCTCCAGGACTGTCCTAGAGGAGCGGTGGCCCCAGGACCCAGCCGGCCTCTCCCCAACCTCGGCCCCACTGCTGGCTTCGGAGCAGCACCACCACCGCCTGTCTGGACCCTGAGACGGGCAGGCCATGGGCTGGGGACCCAGACCTCTGCACAGTGCCGCTCAGCCAGCAGCACCTCTGCCCGGACCCTGGAGCCTGCCTTGGTAATGGGGAGGCGCCTGGTGGGGCAAGGCTGGGCCACATTCATTTCGGTGGCCGGACAGTGAGCTGACCTGCCACCCTCCCCCACCCACCTGGCTGGCTACAGGGTGGGAGCCCAAGGCTTTCAGGTGGGAGCAGGAGGCAGAGGGGGTGGGCCCTGGGCACTGACTTCCATTTTATCTTCCCAGACCGGTGCCAGTGGAGCCCGTGGGGGCCCTGGAGCTCCTGCGAGGGGCCCTGCGGTGGGGGGTTCCGGCTGCGCTGGAGAGAGGCAGCGGACCCCCCTGGAGGAGGCTGCTGGGGACCATGGGCTCAGACCGAGAGCTGCAACCCGGGGCCCTGCCCAGGTAACCCCTGACGCTGCAGTCTCTGGAGGAGGGGCCGGGGACTGCAACACTCAAGATGGCCTCTGGAGGGGATGCCGCCTCAGCCCCTGGGAGGCAGGGTGCTGTCCTCGGGGACCCAGGACGTCCTACCTTCTGGCCCTCAGGGGAGAGCTGCGAGGCCCGGGACACCGTGTCCACCCCCGACTGTGCCAACTAGTGTCCTCGAAGCTGTGCCGACCTCTAGGACCGTGTGCAGTGTCTGCAGGGGCCATGCCGCCCAGGTGGCCAGCGACACCCACAGCCCGGCCTGGGAACTCTGGGGGAGCCCAGGCCTGCTTCCCTCCCTCCTGCCCCCCGAGAACATGTGACCCGGGGGCTGGGTAGACTGCTGCAGCAAAGGTCACTTTTGCAAACAGCTGGGGGTCCTGCCCAGAGTGACCTGGGTCAAGATAGGCTAAGGCTAGTGCAGCGATGGGAAGTAGTGTGGAGACCAGGCCATGTGGGGCTGCAGGAGGAAGGGTGCTTGGTGCCAGCCCGAGGCTTTGGACTCCATCTGGCAGCCAGAGGGATGCACCATGGGCGGCAGCCCGAGCACCGAGTCCTGCTTGTCCTCCCCCGCCCCCAGGCTGCCGTTGTCCCCCTGGCCAACTAATACAGGACGGGCACTGCGTGCCCATCTCCTCCTGCCCCTGCGGCCTGCCTAGCCCCAATGCCTCCTGGGTGCTGGCCCCAGCCGAGGTGGTGCAGCTGGACTGCAAAACCTGGTATGCTGCTCGTCAGTGGCTGCAGGGGAGCGTGCAGGGGATGGGAGGCTCCAGGCAGGTGCCTCAGGGCGGGGGGCGTTGCTGGGGACTGAAGGCTCTGTTCACGGAGACTCGGCCGCTGAGCCCTTTCTGCATACCCCCGTCCACAGCACCTGTGTCAGCGGGTCCCTGGTGTGCCTGCACCGTGAGTGTCCAGTCCTTGGGCCCTGGTCAGCATGGAGCCGCTGCTCGGCTCCCTGTGGTGGGGGCATCAGGGAGCACCATCGGAGCTGCCAAGAGAGTCCCAGGGGGGTGCCCTGCCAGGCCCCGTCCCAGCTGGCGGGTGGCAGGTTGGAGGTAACAACCTCCCTGAGAGTCCACCTCTTGATCTGTGTGCCCCCCCCACCAAGAGTGCCCCCCCCCCGGCCAAGTGCTCAGCAACTGTGCCACCTCATGCCTACGTCTCTGCTCGCATCTTCAGCCTGGCGCCCTCTGTGTGCAGGAGCCGTGCCAGCTTGGCTGTGGCTGCCCTGGAGGGAAGGTGGGTGTGGGTGCTGTGCCCTGACTCCCAGCGGGGAGGGTGGGGGGAGAGGTAGTGGTTCGAGTGTGACCGAAGCCCATGCCACCCCAGCTGCTGCACAATGGCACCTGTGTGCCCCCCTCGGAGTGCCCCTGCACTCAGCTCTCTCTGCCCTGGGGCCTCACCTTGACCCTCGAAGAGCAGGCCCAGGAGCTGCCCCCAGGGACTGTGCTCACCCAGAACTGTAGCCGCTGGTAAGGGTCGGGCTCGGGGGCTGGGATGGGGTGGGGGTGGAGGACTGGTTGCCGAGAGCGGGGAAGGGAGGAGGGCGTGGGAAGCTCTGACCTCGTGCTCCTGTTTTCCCAGTGTCTGCCAAGGGGGAACCTTCAACTGCTCCCCCGCTGACTGTCAGGGTGAGGTGTGGACTTTCCGGGTCCTGTCTGGTCCCCCAAAGCCATGGCTGGGCTGGTGCTGAGGAGGGGAGAGGGTCCTGCCCACCCTAGGCAAAGCTACTGCCTTAAGGAAGCACCTGCTCTCATCTGTCCACGCTGACCCCTCCCTGCCCAGTGCCCTTGGGATGCTGTGAGGGAAGGGTGCTCGGGGTGCCCTTACAGGGCTGTGAGTGACGCAGGACATGGCGGGTCCTTTCCATGCGGGTGAGGTGTGGAGGGTGAGCTGAAACAGCTCGGCGGTCTCCAAGTGGAGGTGTCTGCCCGGGGCTGTGTCACCCCTGTCTGATCAAGGCCAACAGGCCTTCGCCAAGGGCCCACGTGTGCCCAGCTCTGCCTCACTGGGCTCTGTGTGGATTCAGGGACACAAGCATGGAGAGCCCTGGGCACCCCAAACCTAGCAGCCGAGGCCAGACTCTCCCACCAAGACAGGTGGGGGTGGGAGACAGTCTCTGGCTCACTGACAAGCAAGCAGCACCCACAAGATGTGAGCTTGGTGCTGCAGCAGGGGAGGTCAGGTGGACAGGACGGGTCAGGGGAGGCCTCCTGGAGGAGGTGAGACCTGAGCGGGGCCTCACTAGTATTTGCGAGGGTGCATGTGGGGTCCTTGGAGGCCTAGAAGTTTGGAGGCTGCTGAAGCTCAGTAGGCAGCGCTGGGGAGGGGAGGGGATGCCAGGGGCACCCAGTGTGGAATGGGGAGAACTGAGGCTTTGCCCGGGGCTGATGAGAGTGGTGGGGTGGGTGGTCTTCCCTGGCAGAGTGCCCCCCTGGAGAAGTGTGGCAGCAGGTGGCCCCTGGGGAGCTAGGGCCCTGGGAGTGGACATGCCAGGAGTTGAACGCCTCGGAGACTCAGGGCAACTGCACTGCGGGCCAGGCCCCGGGGTGCATGTGCCAGCGAGGGCTCCTCCGGAGCCAGGCAGGCCCCTGCGTGACCGCGGATCTCTGCGAGTGCTGGCACCACAGGCGTCGCCACCCGGTGAGGCCCCTCGGCTCCTCTGTGCCACCTGTGCCTTCTCAGCCCAGGCCACCTCCCTGTCCCCATTCTAGGGCTTGGGGCCACATGTGGCTCCCTAGCGCTGGATCAGTCTCTGGGGCGCCAAGGCCCGCCTGCCCCCTGAAACACTCGGGCTGCCTCCAGTCCCCGCCCTGTGCCCTGGCTAGGTCCCCAGGCCGGGTTGAAGGGTGGGTGGTATTGTAGAAAGTCTACGAACTTGGAGATGAGGGAGCATGTCTGCCCCTCTCCCCAGCCTGGAGCCGAATGGCAGGAGGTCTGTGAGAGCTGCCGCTGCCTCAGTGGGAGGAGCGTCTGCACCCGGCTCTGCCCCCTCCTCACCTGTGCCCAGGTACCTGCTTGTAGCTCTAGCCTGCCTATCCACTCAGAGTGGCCCTCCAGGCTCCTCCTGGGCTCTGTCCCCAGGGGCTGGTCTCAGGGCTCACACAGGCAGTGTCCAGCGCAGGGCCAAGCTCCTGAGTGGACTGGGGCCTCTGCTTCTGCAGGGCGAGGTGACCGTGTGGCCAGGGAGTTGCTGTCCCATGTGCCGCCGGGAGACTCTGGGTACGGAGGGAACTAGGGTGCCACCTGCTGCTCCTCTCCCCGTTCCGGGCCCTTCTCCCAAACTTCTCCAGTGCCTGCCTCGGGAGGCCCACCTCCCCCGCCCTGGCCACCTGGGGAATGAGCAGAATGAGGACCCCAGTGCGGCACCGTAGTGCTGGGCCCCCACCCTGACATGCCCTCAGATCCATCCTCGCCTGGCACAGAGTCCCAGCAGCCTTTTCTGTCTGCCCCACCCCCCAGAGGAGCAGTTGGCTTCCTGCCGGCATCTCACTGAGCTTCGGAACCTCACCAAGGGCCCCTGCTACCTGGACCAGGTGGAAGTGAGCTATTGCAGTGGGCACTGCCCATCCAGCACCAACATCCTGCCTGAGGTCAGCAAGGGAGCTGCTCCACAGGCCCAGGGGAGTCCATTCAGCCCTGGCCCCCAAGCACAGGACCCAGGAAAGCCCAGGGGACACAGGGGACACAGGGGACATGGTTGATCTCCTGGGGAGACGGGGGACCAGAGCCAGGGCAAGTCTTTGCCAAGGTCTGGCCTACACCTGCTGCTTGGCCTGGAGACCTGCGTCAGGGTGGGGCTCCGGAGCCTGCAGTGCACCTCTGCCCCTCTACGGAGTCCCCTCGCCCTCCCCTTCTGCAGCCCCATGGAGTTCCCAGCATGCTGTCTGCCCACTGGGCCCCTCAAGGCAAGCGAGCCAGGACCCCACTGAAGAAGGACACAGAGGGGCTAAGTAGGTCCTGACCCCAGAGCCCATCATACAGTGAGTGACAGCACTGAGCCTTTGTGCATAGAGCCTGATCCCGGACATTTACGAGCACATCCGGGAAGATGGTCCGAGCTCCACGCTGTGGGGGCTTTCTTTGACCCAGAATGCCCTGCCCTGCTCCCTGGCTTGGACCCTCTCAGGGGCCCTGTGCCCACCCCGAATCCCCTGGCCCTCAGCCTGGAGACCTGCTTGTGGCTCCAGCTCTGTCCTGCCAGGACCTGGCCAGAGCCTCGGCTCCTGGCCCTGTCTCTGTCCACCTAAGCCATCTATTCCCAGAGGGCAAAGGCGCCTTCCTGCCTGCTCCTCAGCCCTGGGCCTCTCCCCTGCCCCTCCGGCCCATCGCTGTGCCTTCTGGAAACCAGTTTTGGAATTTTTAAAACATAGACTGAGAAAAGACAGTAAAGACATTTTTTTTCTGGGGAGGAAATATGAGTGACATTTGGGTAGAAGTCAAAGGGAGGTTTTTGAAAAGCTGGATCTTTTGTAGTTTTTTTTTTTTTATCCTCACCTGAGGACATGCTCAAAGGGGAAGGGAGGGAGAGAGAGGGAGAGGAACATCAATTTGTTGCCTCTCACACACGGTTGCCCCTCGAAAGAGCCCCAGCCAGGGACAGAGCCTGCCACACAGGCATGTGCCCTGACCGGGAATTGAACCCACCGCTTTTCGGTTTACTGGATGATGCTCCAACCAATGGAGCCACACCAGCCAGGGCTCTTTTATTTAAAGTTTTTATAAAATCTTTGTAGTTTTTAAACTTAGTAAATTATGAATGCATTATCTAATGTCAAAATAAAGCTAAAGTAGAATTATACATACAAGTAAATCAGTGGGACTGGTACAGAGTTACTGTGTCATCACAGAGCAGGCGGGGGCTGCGTGGGAGCGAGAACTCACTTTGTATTTCGGATCAGAACTGTGCAGTTGGGGCTTCGTTGTCCGCGGTTTCACATAATATCAGTCTGTCCGTCCAACTAGATTGGGAGCCCCTTTGCAGTAGAGGCTATCTGGTTCCCCCCCTTCCGCCTGGATTTAGGGATGGGTACCTTACAGGCATTCTTGTAATTGGTTGGATGCTCAGATAGGTGGGGGGTGGGGTGCAGGGAGTGGGCTTCATGGTGATACGGCCCTCCTGCAGGCCCCCCTCGCCCTGCTTGGTGAGGGGTATTGGACCAGGCCTCCCTGGGCCCCAGCCTGTCTCGGGTGGAAAGGCCAAGGGAGGAAACGGAGGTGGTTTGGGCAAATTCCGTTGGGCCCTGCTCCAGCTCAGCCACACCCTCTTGCCAGGAGCCCTACCTGCAGAGCCAGTGCGACTGCTGTAGCTACTGCCTGGACCCCGAGAACCCCGTGCGCATCCTGAGCCTGCGCTGTCCAGGAGGCCACACGGAGCTGGTGGTGCTGCCTGTCATCCGCAGCTGCCAGTGCAGTGCCTGCCAGGGTGGGTCTGGCTGGGGCTCCTGGCTGGGGCGGAGCCTGGGCAGCTGGGCGGGGGCATCTGTGGTCTGGCCCTGACTGGTACTGGGCAAGGCCAGTGGGGGTTGGGGAGGGGTGCTGCATTCTGAGCCAGGCTACCCCACACAGCCCCTCTCAGGATTTTTGTTACTTGATTTCTTCCGATCGACTCATTCCCCTTTCAGCATCCTTGTCGATTTCTTCACCCGTCCTATGTGAGCTTGGGTGTCAGGAGTCAGTGGTACCTGGTTTAAATCCCAGCTCCTCTGTTTCCCTCCTTGCTGAGCCTCCCCGACCTCATGGGCTGGGAGGACTCGGTGAGGCCAGCGTGTGAAGGGCCTGGCAGTGCCCGATTCTTGTTAAGTACCTGCTACATGATAACCCGAGGCCATGCCGAGTGGCAGAGGAGAAACGATGGAAGGCCACTGACACCGATGCCACCAGGCTGGAGCTCAGGGCCAGAGCTTTTCCCTGGCGGCTGGTGCTTCCTCTTCTGCCGGCGTATTCGGGCGACCCTCCCCAGCCCCTTCCCCTCCCAGCCTGACCACTCTGCCGCCTCTTCTGGTGACACATCCCCTCTCACTTAACGCCCAGGAGGTGACTTCCCAGAGCGCTGATGGCTGCTCTGCATGAGGCTGCCCCGACCCGCACGTGATCACCAGGCTCAAGGACGGTGACCCCCGTTTCCCTGCCCACCCATCCCCTCCGTGCCTGGTGCCAGCATTTCCCAAATAAAGTAACACTGGCAGCAAGCTCGAGTCGGAGTCTGCACGGGCGGGGGGCGGGGGGGGGGGGAGGAAGGGCGGGTCTATGCCCTGGGCTGTCTCCTGGGGACCGCTTTTCCTCCTCTGTGACGGGTTGAGTATGAATTCCGCAGGTCTCTGCTGCCGGACACTGCTAGTGCGGACAGGGCTACGTAGCGGAAAATGGTTACTTGGGGCCTACACAGGGGTGATACCCAAATATTTCACAATCAGTATGGCAATACGTATTAGTACAATTTTTTAAAACTATGTTTTATTTTTACTCACAACTTTGAATTGTGACTTAAAACACACATGCCTACAATCGCATAAAATGTAAATGTACAATTTAATGAGTAATTATTTAAAAATCTGGGTAAGCACCATCGAGGTCTAGCAATAGAACATGTTCTCGCCCCACACTCCCGTACCCTCTGCCAACCACGCCTGCTTCCTAAACCACACCTGCTTCCAAACCACACCTGTATCCCCAACCACACCTGCTTCCTAAAGTTAATTTTACTGGGACCTTTGCAATAATGGCTTCTTCACTTTCTGTAGTTCTACCTATGAGTGTGCATGCTGAGAGGGCCACAACAGAGCTCTCTGGGGTCCTGGAAATACTGGATCTGATCCGTGTGGTGGCCACATGGTACACATGTCAAGTTGCACACTTAAGGTTTCTGCATGATATTGTACATGATTTGTATTCTTCTTCTTCACATTACATCCGTATATAAACAACTAAACGATGCATTGTAATGATTACTTTATATAATTTTAAAGGACAGGAGAGAAGAAAGCGGGGCAAGTATCTATTTATAGAGTTTGGTCATCTCTCTTCCGGTCTTCCCCTCTCTAAATTCACTTTCCACGCTGCTATAGGACTGATCCAACTAAAGTGCAAATTTGCCTACACTGTTCACCAGCTTGAAACTCACTTAAAACTCCTAACGCAGCCAGCATGCCTCCCACATCCAAGCCGGTGTATCCAACTCCTCAGCGTCCTTCCCGTAACTCCCTGTCCTATATGCTGTCCACGCCCGCGCCACGCTCGCCACTCCGGCTGTGCGCAGGCTGTTTCTGATGGCCGGTCGGCCTTCCTAGCCACAGCTTTCCTCCTCTCCTGTCTGCGCTGGCTCGGGCTCCCATAACAAGGTAGCGAGCGAGGCCAAGTGGCTTTAAACAACAAAAATTAATCTTCTCATAGTTATGGAGGCTGGAAGTTTGAGAACAAGGTGCCGGCATCGTCAGGGTCTAGTGAGGACTCGTTCCTGGCTTGCAGACAGCTGACTTCTCACTATTTCCTCCTGTGACGAAGAGAGCGAGCTCTCTGGTGTCTCTTGCCATCATCATAGCCCCGCCCTCACGACCTGTTTAAATTGAATGAGTTCCCGCAGGTCCTACATCTGCATACCATCACGTTGGGGTTAGGGCTTTATCATACGAATGGGGAAGGAGACCACTCCATCCATCCACAACACCTCTTTTACCTGACTAATTCCTACGGCGTTTTAATTCCCAGGAGGCGCCACTTCCTCAGGCATTCTTGACTAACCACACCATAGCTCCTCACCGCCACACTCTAAGGTGTCGAAGCGAGCTTTGATAGGGTTTTCTGCTTACCTTTTTCATTGCATTTGTCTCTTTATTTTGTAATCATCTGCTTTGGTCTGTTTCCCCAGTAGACTATGAGGTTTTTGTCATTCAACTATGTATTCCCAAATCTGGCACATGGTAGGCAACCAATGATGGTTTTTGAATGAATGTAAGAAAAAAATATTGCCCTCCTTGATGAAATAAAACCTGGAAACTTCAAGGTTGACATTGGCCCTAAAAAAGCAAAGGAAACGAGCGCAGGAACAAGAAATCTCGTAGCCCAAACAAGGCTTTGCCCTTTCCTGCAGAGTCTGGGAGAGCGTCTCCGGGAGTTACCTGGTAACCACCAAGCTCCAGGAAGGCGGGAAGGGCAAAGAGCGAGCGGCTCGACGTCCAATCAGGAGCCCCCATTTCGGGAGCCAATAGCAGCTCCGAGGGCCACAGCCTGAATCCGGACTATCCTTGCAGCGACGCCGCAGCTCCTCGGGCTAAGCGGCTGCCGTAAAGGGCCGCGCCCCTCCCCAGGACCCTAGAAAGCTAACGCCCCCAGATGTGGGAGAGGCGGGCACTCCATCCCCGCCGGGGGAGACCTCTCTCTCCGGTCCCGGTCGCCCGGGTGGTCGCAGCGGTGGCTTCTTCAGGCTGGCCCGCCGGGGGAGGGGGCGGCTTGGAGCCAGTGGCAGGGTCAGCGCAAGCCACCGAAAGCAAGGCCATGAAGACCAAGGAGTCGGGGGAGGTTGGCCTGGAACAGCGCTAGGGCCGCCCACGCCCCTCCCGTAGATCCCAGACCTGGGCTTCGGGGAGGGGGGTGGGAAGGCCTGAATCCCTGCAGATAAGCCAGCCTGGCGGAGGAGTACTCACCAGCTCGCCCGCCCGCCACCTCTTCCTCCGCTCCGGGACGGCTGCCTCTGGGCGGACCGGGCAGGGATCCGCGGACACGGCCGCCTAGAACTCCGCGCAGCCTCCAGAGTCTCCTCCGTCTCCTCTGGCCAAACCACCCCTGCCAAGCGGCCTCTCGGATGATGCTGGGGTGGGTGACCTAGGACAGTGATGGAAAAGTGTCCTGTTTTCTCACAACTTTGGCGTTTTGCAGAGGCCCAGTTTGCTCGAAGACTTTGAGGCTGGGTAAGACGCCAGTGGGAACCAAGGGATAGGGATCACCGAGAGGCAGCCTGGGGGCTCAGACCTGCCCAGATCCCTGTCCCCAAGAAAGGACTGACAATAAGAAGAGAAAGTGTCTGGCATAGTTCTCATTAACTTCTGTGTGTAGCTTGTATCTCTTTCATGGGGTGTCTGAGTATTCCTCGGAATCATATTCCATACGCGTGCTTCAGGCTTTGTGCAGGAGGCTGCGAGCTGGAATAAAAGGTGGGCAAGTGCTTGAAGGTAGAGTTCAGTGGATTTGGCAGGGTTGATAGAGCTCCGAGGCAGTGACAGCAAAGACCAGCGAGGTTGTAGGCACTTGACCCCGAGACGGAGACCGCGGTAGCCGCTTGGGAATAGATCTTTCTGGCTGGTTTTTATTTATCATTCATTCATTCATTCATTCATTTATTTTTGGTTGCTGCCAGATCTTGAGGATTGTTCCTTCTTTGGCACAGAGGGGAACACCCTGAACAAACGTTTTTGAGTGCTGAGTCCTTCCTTTAAAAAAACACTCAGTTGTTCCTTTAACGTTTGTGCTCTGTGATTTATGTTGAGTGAGAGGCTGGAAGTTCAAGCACACATGTGAAAGGACCACTTTCCTCCAGAGCTCTCCTGCAATTTTCACTCCAGGCACTTGGACAAGCCTGGAGGGTTTGCCCCACAGACAAAAGAGAGAGAAAGGACAATGAGGTTATTTCGACGCTGTGGGTTTTCCCTGGAAAGACTGGGAAGGACATGGAGTTAGAGAAGTTATTTCCTGTGTAAGCTTCTCTTCCGTACACCTTACCCTCCACAAGTCACAGTGATGTATTTTCCAGACGAAAAAACCTACGAAGTAAACACGACCTGTGGTCCCACTGCTGGAGGAAGGATGTGGGCAATGCTGGCTCTGAGGGACCACGTGACCCACAGGCCTGCTGCCTTCCTCTGGTGTCTGGCACCGCTGGCCTGTGAGTTAGTTACTTTTTGAATCTCCGGCAGGAACCTGTTGGCTGGTCAGCACTTCCTGCTCATACTTCTGTGCCTCCCTTCTTTCGGAGGCTCACAAGCACGGATGGATGTTAAACCTCATTTCAGTGTGGTGCCTCAGAAGGGGATTAAAGCCACTGTTTGATCCCATAGCGTCTACGGCCAAGGTGATTAACTGAGTTTAAGAGCAGCTGATGTCACATGACCCCAGGGCGAGTGGGGGTAGAGAGGAGGAAGCTGGCTGAAGAACCACAGGGATTAGCCAACAGCTCTCAGGGAGCCAGATGGACTCCCACATATAATAATGGGGAAGCCACTAATGATTTCTGGAAAGGGGGGTCACGTTCATCACCTCCGCTTCGCACCAGGGCTGCTTCTGGAATCGGGGTGTCTTAGCTGGAATCGGTGTGATAGGAGACTGCCGAGTTCTGGGCAGCGGGAACAAGCAGTTTGACTTGCTCCCAAGGGAGAAAGAGGGTGGTGGGTGTGGGGGAGGCAGACGAGGGGGCCTCGGCTGTGGGCTCTGCGTCGCTTCCAGCTCCTGCTGGGGAGATGCAGCCTCGGAGTCTAGTCCTGCGGGCATTGCTGTGGGGGTGGGGGTTCCCACGCACACACGTCCTGATGCAGCTCCAGGTGCTGGGGTGGAGGCCGGGTAGGGGCATACACCCTGCCTCGCCACACCTGTGCTCTGAGCAAGCCTCTGATGCCAGCCTGTGAGAAAGCCGGGCCCCTGGGAAATGCTGTTTACCATGCACTACCCACATTTCTGCAGGGGCGCAGGCGTGCTCTGGCTCCCCTGCGTTAGCTCACAGCAAAGAGACGACTGATGTTTCGTGCAGGACCCCAGGGCTGAAATGCGGTGAGCGCCTGGGCCTGTTACCCAGCCCCCCACCTTGTTTTGTTTCAGAAGAGCAGCTGGGGTTCAGACCCGAGGGCCTGGCTGCCCCCTCATTGAAGGGGTTTCCTCTTTTTGCCTCACAAGAAAACAAGCTGAAGGGCATTAGGAATAAGAGCAAGAGCTATGTCTTTGCCCAGAGGCCTGGCCAAGCCTCCACCCTCCTTCCCTACCTGTACTCTTCAGGGAACCTCCACGTTCCCAGTCCTGGTCTTCCCCCACCCAGCATGCCCCATGACTGACCTTCGGAGCAGCCAGCATTAGGAGTGTCACGTTGGTGACAGCCATAGAGGCCAGGCAGGAGGAGCGAGGGATCTCAGCCCACCCCCAACACAGCCAGGCAAGCTAGAGAGTTATGATACTCCAGAGCTATTGCTTCTCTCTCAAGCCCAGGTTGAGCTCCTGGCCTGCGTGTTTAGCAGGACAGTGTGAAGATTGTTCAGGTACCTCCTCCAGGTGTCTGTCAGCCGAGGACACTCGGGAAGGGGGAGGGGTGGCCCAGGCTGTCCACTCCGTTTCTGGTTTCAAAGATGTGCAAATCAGGTTTATAAAACCACGATTGGCGCTCAGCATTTTGCTATTTGAATAAAGCAGATTTTATTTTGACACGTGCCTCTGTCCTGTAAATTATTTTAGCCCAAACTAGGAAACTGGAGAAGCTCACCAAAGCTAACTACGTCTGGCTCCCCGGAAAGCTTGTCCTTAGCCCCTGGCCCCTGCCCCTCGCTTCTGAGGACGCGCGCGCGCGCCTGCGCTGATCGGGCGAGCGGAGCGCGCTCTCCTGGGCGGCCCCATTCTGCTGCGCATGCTCGGCGCCCACTGCCCGGCTAGGACCCGCCCGACCTCGAGCATCTGCCTCTGGTCCTTCTCCCAGGTCTGGGCGTCCCGCGCCCCGCCATGACGGCGCACTCCTTTGCCCTCCCGGTCATCATCTTCACCACGTTCTGGGGCCTCATCGGCATCGCCGGGCCCTGGTTCGTGCCGAAAGGACCCAACCGCGGGTAAGGGATGCGCGCGCGGGCCCAGCCTCCCTGCGGACCCCTCCCTGGCGGAGCGCAGGCGATGCCCAGCGCTCGCTCCTCCTCCCGTTCGGCCGGAAACTGGCAGGCGGTAGGGGCCCAAGGCAGAGAGGCCTTCTTTAGAGAGGCCGAGAGCTGACCGATGCGGGCGACGGTCGAGGGTCACCCCCTGCGGCCAATCACGGCTGTGGCTAGCCACTCGGTGCAATTGGTTCACACCACACCAGTTGTGACCTAGAGCGAATGTGACCCTGTTCCAACCTCCCTTTCTTCAGATAAAATGGATATGATGATGATGATGATGGCCGCCTTTCATGTTGCTGTGAGGATTACTCGAAATAACGCATATAAAACTCTTAACGGTGCGGGACTCGTGTTAGGTGTTGGGTCATGTTCTGGGCGGTGTCACTGGCCTGTGGCGGTCCTCAAGCAGATTTCTGCACCTGCTGCACCCTCGACCTGTTTGTGCCTCACGTTATCCCCAGTTGTCAAGTACTGTCTCCTCTTGTTTGCAAGTTCCTCCAGGCCCCAGAGGGGTTTGCTGTAGACCCCAGTGCCCGGCACCGGACGGGGCCCACCGTGTTCCATAATGTTGAAAGAGTGGATCAAGTGCTAATTTCTCCAGCGCAGTCTTCGGGTGCGGTGGGTCAGAAGTCTTAGGGTCTGGTTTGGGGTCAGTTTAGCTCCGGCTGCAGGCCTCCTGCACATGTGCGTGTTGCCGCTGGAGCCCTTCAAGATCTGCAGGGCCCAGGACCCCGGCTTCACCTTGTAAACCATGCTAGTGTCTCAGCTGTCCTGCAAACCTTAGTGAGTTCTTCCTTCTGTCTAACTGAAGTCTCCCCTGCTGCATTGTAACCTTCTGTCTCCAGTCGCCTGAGTGGACACGAGATGGCCAGTCCCTGTGCTCTTTCCAGCCACTCGCTCTGCCTCAGAAATGGCTCACTGTCTCCTGCTTCTTGCCCAGTCTTCTGGGCTTCTGTGTTCCTTCCCCTGCCCAGTGAATTTTGAATTCCAGAGACCTCTCCACGGTGGGCTGCTGCAAATGCATTTCTGTGAGTGTCTTTTCCCCACATGGCTGCCTTAGACGGAGACCCAGTGGGTGATACAGGAAGGAGATGGAGGGAGTGGATTGTGGTGTGCCTTGGATGTGGTCAAGGTCGGCCTCTCTATGAGGTGACACTGAGCATTTTCATTTTCCTTCCGAGGACAACTCGGCCTCTTGTGCTCCGATGGCGCTGGGAAGGCCGACAGGAAAGGGGCCGGCCCTCGGAGCTCCTTCTGCGGCCCTGGCCCCGCCTCCTGAGGGCGCCGGTTCCACACGTGGCCCTGACCTGACATCCTCTCCCATTGCAGGGTGATCATCACCATGCTGGTAGCCACTGCTGTGTGCTGTTACCTCTTGTAAGTACCTCCCTCCCAGCTCAAAATCGGCCAGTACCTGTCTTCCTTCCTCCTTCCGCCTCCTCGCCCTGCCCTCTCCCCTGTCCTTGTTGTGACCGTTTCGGTTCCTGAAAGGCCGAGTCTGTAAAACACAGGAGAGGGGGCGGTTTGGAGCAGCAGAGACAGTGGTGGGCTGGAAGTCAGAAACTCCAGGTTCTGGTTCTAAAGGGATCCCTGGACGGGCTTCGGGACGTCGACGGGCTGCCGCTTGCTCCTCTGTGAAAGGAGTGAGTGCGGCTGGCTCCGTACCTTTCACGCCCGACTTGGCATCGGAATCACCTGGAGGGACTGAGCTACATCTCAGAGGGCTGCGCCCTCCACCCGTGCACGCTAAATCACCGTGCACTTGGGAGTCCGCATTTATAACGCACGCCAGTGAGAGCCGCCAGACGGGCGGTCTTTAAACTTGCAAAGGGACCCTGGGGACATCGAAGAGCAATGTTCTGAGGGATTTGAGAACCTGGACAAGGCGAGGGAATACATTTCCAGGTCCTCAGCATCTAGAGGGTCTCTTTTCTAAGACTGCCATTCAGGATAGTCCCTCCCCTTGACAGAGGGAGGCAGCCCACCCCTCCGCCCATGCCCAGTCTGTCTGTGTTTCCTCGCTGCAGGTCGGAATCATCCTGCCCGCCAAACCAACCAGCAGGTCCTCATCTGGGGTTAGTGAGGCCTCCCTCCTGATCATTGGAGCCCATCGAGGCCTGTCATGCTTCGACCTTCCTGGGTCCCCGGCACCATTTTTATGGGTTGAGTTTGGTGTAGGTGGGCGTTCCGAATTCAGAACAATCAAGATAGGACAGGTAACATCATGGAATGCTGATTTTTTTTAAAGAAGATCTTATTTAGAGAGAGGGGAAGAGAGGGAGAAAGAAAGGGAGAGAACACCAATGTGTGAGAGATACGTCGATCAGTTGCCTCTTGCGTGCCCCCGACTGGGGACCTGGCCGGGAATCAAACCAGCGGCCTTTGGGTTGGCAGGCCGGTGCTCATTCCTCTGAGCCACACCAGCCGGGGCAAAATGCTGGTATTTTAAAAAGTAACAGAGTCTTTTGAAAGTAACTGGAATAATTCTCAGGGCTGCCAAATTTTTCAAATATGTAAGCTAATAACCCACATTTTTTTAAAAAAAGATTCATGACTGGTTTCAGATTTGGTGCCTGTGATGTAGTTATAATACCGGTTTTACCTAATTAGATCATGAGCTATTTATTCCTGTTAGTCAATTCCAATTTTACTTTATATAATGTGTAATAGTTCTACCTCCTATTCACAAAAAAGATAACACTTGTTAAAAACAATGATTTTTCTCAAAATTCTCCCTGGACAGAGCATCTTCAGATCCCTTTCTCTGTGCTGTTTCTCGGTCTTTCAGGGCTCGACGGGGCCTCATCTCTCCCAGGGAGGGGCTGAGAGGGGCTGTGGTTGGAAGGCCCAGAGACTGGGCAGAGGGTGGTGTCTGGTGGTGGGAGGGGTGCGGGAGGGCAGACAGAGCAGGATGCGGGTGATTACAAACACCAGTTCAGCGTATGGGAAGGGAACCTGGGCCATAGATCAGAGGCACACAGGCAGAAAGGTGGGGTCAACTTAAGCAAATGCCATACCTAGAAGTTATAATTACAGAACATGAATGTGGGTTAAGGCCAGTGATCAGCAGGCACCGGTTTTGGGTGGCACCCCGGGCGTCAGGCCGGGGACTGGCTGCTGCTGTGGGGATTCGGAGGTGGGAGAGCCGGATCCCCGCTGCCAGACCACACCAGGCACCACTGGTACCGTCTTCTGCGGCGTGCAGAGCCGTGCCCCTCCAGGGTACTGGGGGCCTGCTCTGTGCGCAGACAAAGTCATGATGACAGGGCCTGACATTCCCCCCCCCACATGTGCAGCCTGCGGTGGTCCCCAGAGAGCCCGCTGGCCTGAGGGACGGCCCTGTCCTGTCATCAGCAGGTGTGGGAGTGGGGCGTTCTGGCATCAGATCTTCCTACTGGGGTAGTTGCTTCATCTTGCTCCTCAAAGGGGGTGACTCTGACGTGCCTGTCTCAGACCAGCGCTGTCCTGCTCCCAAATGCAGACTAGGGTGGCCCAGACCAGAGATGTATTTGGGCCCAGCTGGAGGTCACTCTCAGTGGGCTGCAGGAGGCTGTCTCACCTCTTCTCTCATCCCAGGGCCCAGCCTCTGTTCAGGGATCTTAACCGATCTACAGAACACCCAGTCAGACCTCACCTAAACCAAAACCCTCACACCCCAGACTCAGTCCACCTGCCGGCTGGGGGGTTGGCTGGTCCCGTGGCCACACGCCCTGCATGAGTCACGCTTGGTAGGTTCCTGCTGTATGCGGGCTCGCCCCCACTGTGCTGTCCTTGGCAGCTGGCTCATCGCCATCCTGGCCCAGCTGAACCCCCTGTTCGGGCCGCAGCTGAAGAACGAGACCATCTGGTACGTGCGCTTCCTCTGGGAGTGACCGCTGCCGCTTCAGCCCAGGTGCGGGGGCTGGGCCGGGGGCCGGGGCCAGGTGTGGGGCTGAGGTCTGGCAAGGAGGCAGGGAATAGGCAGGGCTGGGGTAAGAGTTTGCATTTGGATTCAGGTGTTCATTTATTCAGCCAAAAAAAACAAAAGAAACAACCCCAAAACTGCTGAGCACCCACTGCCTGCCTGGCGCTGTGCCGGGCACCAGGATGGATGGCAAACCAAGGCCTCGAGGTGTGTCCCCGGAGGGCCCAGAGGGCGTGGCGGGTGCAGAGCCTGTCCTGAGAGAGGGAGGCCTGGGCCCAGGAGTGCAGAGGCAGGGGAGGAGGACTGGAGCAGAGGTTGGTGGGGTGCGGGGTACAGAGGGGGGTCTCCACAGTGAGGAGATGATCCTTTCGTGTGATGTGCTTTTCAGGTGCCCCAGCTCTCTGGATGACCTCGGCTTGACTGTCCCTGAAGACCCCTGTGTCCCCACCCCCACAGCTGTGTCCTGGTCCCTCTGTGCTCCCTCCCCAGGGCCTGCCTGGCTCCTGCAGGTACCCCTGTCCCTAGCCAGTCCGGCCTGAGCTGCGTTGGGCTGAAGCCGAGAGATCCCGCCCTCACACTCCCACAGCCCCTTCCCAAGCGGGACCTGGCCAGGAGTTGACAAGGAGAGATCTGCCCAGGGAAGGCCCTGTGTCCCAAAGAGAAGGGGACCAGGACGAGCGGAAGCCCTGGGTGGAGTCGGGGAGCAGTTGCCAGCTCTGCCCTTTTCTGCTGCATGGCCCCAGGCAGGAAGCCCCTCTGCCTCCAAGGCCTTCTCACCTGGGAGGTGGAGGGTAGAGCTCCTTCTGGATGTGGCAAAGGCCTTTCTTAGAATTCTTTAATTTTCTGAAAATGTTGAAGTAATGGGAAAACGTTCACACCAAAAAAGAGGCTAATGTGGGTCCAGATAGAAACTTGTATGTTTAGTATCCTTTATAGTTACACAGTCACTGGCCTTCTCAGAACATCGTACCCCCTCAGACTACCTGGTTCCACTCTCCCGTACCTGCTGCTGCGCCCCGCCCCCGCACCCACCCACCCAGGGCAGCTCCTATTCACCGTCTGGACTCCGTGAGGCTGCAGTGAGGGCAGGTTTCTGGGCCCCTCACAGCAGCATGTAGCAGCATGTAGGTCATCTGAGCTGGGGAGAGTGAAGAGAGACAGGTGTGGGCAAGGTTTGGGCAGCTCCTGAGGCCAGCACCAGGCTGGCTGTGCCGGCAGCAGGCCAGAGGAGTCATGGGACCCCTGGCCCATGCTCTTGTCTCTCAGGAAAGCAGAGGCTGAAGTCTCAGGTGCTTGCCCTTTGTCCCAGAGCTAATTGGGGTCCCCTCTCTGCATTCGGCCTCCCTGGAGGAAGAAGCCAATCTTGCCTATTTATTGACTATTTATTTGATAGGCCTTCCTCCCACTTAGTGGGCGCTGTTTTTGGACCGGTGGTCGAGTTGGAGGCGTCTCACCTGGATTTCTTGGTCTGGGCGTGGCCTGTTGCTCAGAGCTCAGGCTGGGGCCTCCCCTGACATCCTACCCTCTCCGTTTTGGACTTCCTGCCTGTCCTGGCCTCCATGGCCCTGCTGGAGTGGGGGTGCTGTGTGAGGGTTGTACAGGAAACCCAATCCATGTCTAGAGACTCTGGAGGGGCAAGGAAATCACTGCTTGGTGGCAGACTCCTGGCTGAGGCCAAGTTTGCTGGCCGCCCCTCCCCTGCCCACTGGATTCCCATGTCCTCAGTGCAGAGGCTGGGGACACGAACGGGGGCTGGCAGCTGCTCAGAGCTGCAGCTCTGGGACATGGACATGGAACCACATTTTCCTGAGACCTGAGGGAAAGGGCAGCCATCCAGGATTCTACCAGAACCAGGAGGAAGAAGAGGCAGAGGACTGGCTCAGGTGGAACTTCGGCCACCCCTCACCTGTTCCCCTGATTACAGAGTGAACAGCTCCTGGGCTGGGCAATAAAGCAGGTCCCCAAGCTCTCTGTCGCATTGCCTGCCTCATTCCCAAATACCCGAGGGCCCGAGTCTGCCTGCTCTGCGCCTGGCCTCGGCAAGGGTCCATGCATGGCCTGCCTGGGACGGGGGACAGTGAGCAGAAGAGACTGGCTTTGGAGGAGCCAGCCGCATGAACTTTGGGGTGGGGAGGTGCACAGGAGGGGCCGAACTGCTGAGGGCCTGACAAGGAGCTTGGGTCCACGCAAAGGGCGATGTGAAGCCACAGGAAGGTTCATAAGCCTGAGAGGGGGACATACCCCAGTTTGATTTCTAGGTGGATCTCTGCAAGGTGCATAATGGACAGGAGCCTGGTGATAGGGCCCCAGGTGACAGGTGGTGAGGCTGTGTGTGCAGATTGAAGGTCTACTTAGGAGCTAAGATGACCAGTATGTTGGCCACGGGGGAGGAGGCGGGGAATGATGGACCCTGGAGAAGACTGGCCACACGTGTAAGCTAAGCTGCGCACACCCGAGGTGGCCAACAGAGGGCAGCACCTGCACGCAGAATGGAAACCTCCAGAGACCAGTTCTTGCCACCAGGGAAGCATATTACAGGTCCTGTGGCCTTAGTGACCTTAGAGTGTGGCTGCTCGTGGGTAGCAGGGACAGTTCCACAGCCCGGATGAAATTTCCTTCAGGGATATGTAACAACAGCAACCACGGCTGCTGCTTACTCGGCAGTTAGCAGGGAGGTGCCAGGCACTGCCTGGGGACACTGAGGGGCAGAGAGCCAAGGCACCTGGCCAGCATGGTGCTGTGATACCAGGCCTCCCAACAGCCTTCTCTGACCTTCCCCGCCTCAGCATCCTGATAGATCCAGCAAGTCCCCATCTGTAACAGGGACACCCGCCAGCGCGGATTCTCAGTGGCGAGGGGAACGTACGTACAGGTTGTGCCCCAGTGCCGCCCCTCCTTGATGAAGCCCCTGACCGAGGCCTCTTGTTGAATTTTGGATCAGAAATAGGGTACTTGATAACAGTGGGGCTTCGGAGGGGGCTGAAATCAGTGGGGGTGGTTACCGTCGCTCGGGTAATGACCTCTGTGTGCTGGGAACGACCTTTGTTTAGAGACCTCGGGTTTTCCAGGAAGGAAGTCAGCGGACAACCCCCCACCGTTTTGCTTGACTTGTGACACCAGAAAAGTGAGGGCGGATGACCAAAGTCTACGCTCACAGCCCACACTGTGAGTTAACAAACCTGCCTGAGAATCACTCGGAACAAAACAAGCCCATGGAATGCCGGGACCAGGTTGATGAGGACAGAATCTCCTCCAGGGGTGGGGCAAGAATCTCAGGCTGTGCCTAAGCACCCCGTGGTTTGGGGGGGGGTTGCTAGGCCCACCCTGCCCAGGGTCCAGCCTTCTGGGCTCAGTCAGTGGCATTTCTCAGGGTGGAGCATGGCCCACCTGTACTAGAATGACCTGGGCTGCCGGAAAATGCACATTCCTGGCACCCACTCCAGACCCTGTGAACTAGATTGTCACAGCCCTGACTCGAGATTTTGCATTTAAACACATTTCCTGTGCTATTTGAAACCCCCCAGCCAGGGTTTTTCAGCCTTGGCACTACTGACCGTCAGGGCTGGATGATTCCTCGTGGGGAGCCAGGGGCGCTGTCCTGAACATTGCAGGATATTTGGCAGCGCCCTGACCTCTACCCACCAGGTGCACGTGGAACCCTTCTGCCTGCTCCCACTTGTGACAGCCATTTAGGTCTCCTGCTGTTGAAAAATGTTCCTTGGTGGGCCAGGTCCCCCCAATATGGGGAACCACTGCTCTAGATTTGAACCCTTGATTGCTAAAAACGTTATTAATTTATCATCCCAGAGGCCCTGCAAAAGAGGTTGGGAAACCCTGATTGATGAAAGCTGGTATCCTGCATGCCAGGTGCCCTGTGTGCCTTTCCCAGCAGGCCTGGAGCTTCTGACCTGGACCTCACCCTGGGGAGATGGAAGTACCCCAGGTTTAGGGGATTGCTGGCTACCTGAATGGACTCTAATTCCAGCACCAGGTGGTCCAGCAAGCAGGTGGAGGCTCATTAGAGGCCAGGTGAGGGAGGGAACGCTGCCGTCACACCTAGCCAGGTAGAACCTTGAGCTTACCCTATAGGTATCTTCCCGGAAAGGGGGCAGTGGATATGGTTGGGATGGATATTCTCAGAAATCCACAGAACCACCTCCAAACCCCCTCAGCTCCCTGCCTACCCTCAGGATCAAGGGCCACGATGGCAGCAAACTTCTCCCTACTGAAAAGGCCAGTAGGCCTTCTGCCCTGCCCCCCTGACAAAGACCTGGCAGGCATGAGGAGTGGGCACGAAGATGGTGGGTTTCATTTCTCTTTTTAAAGATTTAATTTATTTTAGAGAAGGGAAAGGAGTGAGCAAGAGAGGAAGAGAAACATTAATGTGTGGTTGCCTTTCGCGTGCCCCCTATTAGGGACCTGGTCCACAACGCAACCTAGGCATGTGCCCCAACTGGGAATTGAACCAGCGACCCTTTGGTTTGCAGGCCAGCACTCAATCCACTAAGCCACACCAGCCAGGGTAGGTGGTGGATTTCTCTACCTGCCTATTCTCTGCTTCAGGCAACGAGGGGTTGGGGACGCTGCTGGGCCCCAAAGGGCCACCGAAGAGGCTGTAGCCTTCATCCATTGCGATACCAGGTGCAACAGCCATGCTGTTGGTTCACAGCCATTGATTCGGCAAACATATTTCTCTTTTTCCTTTCTGCCCAGGTCATATTTGTCTTTCTGTCTCTCTCCCTGATCATTCCCCTTGTCAGAGCCGCTCAGCTCAGCTTTGAGGTTGGGAGTGCAGACTTGGGAACTGGGCTGCCTGGGTTCGAGTTTCAGCGCCACTGATTAGCAGTTGAGTGAAAGTTACTTAATCTTTCTGAGCTTCAGTTTTGTTGCGGAGTTGGTATAAAATAATAATAATAACAACAATAATGTGGGCCTTACAGACGTTGGAATATGAGCTGAAAGAATGGACTCAATTGCCTGGCTTGTCGATAAATGCCTGCTATTAATCATATCCCTTTCACATATTAACTCCTCAGCTGCATGCCCCGTTTTGTTCTGCCAGGATCTTGGCGTCCTTTGCCTTTTGTCGTCCCCATCGAGGACACCATGCCTGTCCAGCTTGCTAAAAAGGAAGACGACCACCCTGAGTGCTTTGATATTTGCAACAGGAACTGAGGAATAAGGGCCACGGAAAACGCCTGGGGCCTATTTGTGTATCTGTATTCCCGTTCAGTGTCAGACGTTCCTAACGTAATCTATAGTAAAGACACTAAACTTTGGGGAGGGGGGCTGGGAGCAGGAAGAAGAGGGGATGGATGGGTACTAGAATAGATCTGCTGGTCCTGAAGTTCTCAGGGTAAAGTAAACATGAAAAAAGTGTGAAATTGCAGTTCGGGTAGAGTTGTACATTCCTGCGAAATAAAATTCAAAAGGTATAAATGAGTTGACGGTGAAAAGTCTCCTCTCGGACCCCTCAGCAAGCCTGCTCCTTCCCAGAGTCGCTGTTACTTCCCAGAGTCCTTGTTCGTCTTCCCAGGGAGGTTCTGGGTGCATGGAAGCAAACGTACTACGGGGCCATTTCTCCAAGAAGACATTACCCTCCTTACCATGGATGTGCCCAACAACAGCACCACAAAATATGTGAGGAAAAAACTGCAAAGAGAAATAATCGCCTGCATAACTGGAAACTTTGACATTCCTCCATCAGAAACAGGAGCAAGCACATACATTCTCATACATGTATTTCAGTCAACAAATACTAATTATTCTTACATATACTTATATAGAGATGTATTCTTTCTTTTTTTAGACACATAAAACCTGCACTGCTCTTTGTTTTTTTTGGACTGGATGTTATATCTTGAAAAATCAGTTCATACCAGTACATTAAGTGTATTATTGATAATATTGTGGCCTATGGATTACCATGATTTTTAAGAAATACACTGGGCTTGTTTTTATACCTCTTGTTGCATTCCATTAATCCAGTCTTTAATACAGTGCACCAGTGTACAGTGTTTCAACTGCAGTAGCTTTACATATATTTTTATTTTTTTAAACATTTTATTTATTTTATTTTTAGAGAAAGGAGAAGGGAGGGAGAAAGAGGGGGAGAGACACATCAATATGTGGTTGACTCTGAAGTGCCCCCTACTGGGGATGCGGCCCAAAACCCAGGCACGTGCCCTGACCGGGAGTTGAACTGGCAACCCTTTGGTTCACAGGCCAGCACTCAATCCACTGAGCCACACCAGCCAGGGCTACATATATTTTTATATCTTGCAGGATTTGTTCCTGCCTATCTCTAACCATTACTACTCTTTGTTCAAATTTTCTAGGTTATTCTTGCTTATTATTCCTTCTGAATTTCTACTCAGAAAAAGCTTGTTAGAGTTGTTATTGGAATTTAATTAAAATTGTATATTTTAGCGATAACTAATATCTTTAAGATATTAAGTCTCCCTAACCCTGAACATGATATTCCTTTTTATTTGTTCAGGTATTCTTTTTGTAGTCCTTAGTGATGTTTAAAGGTTTACATTTTTTTTACATCGATTTCGTACATTTCTTGTAAAGCTTTTCCCATGATGTTTTATTATTTAATCTTTTTTATTTCTAGGAAAATGTAAGCTTTCCTCCCTCCGTTTATATTTCTAAATGGTGCTTGTTTGCATATGTGGAAGATTTTTGATTTCTATATATTAATACTAATCCCAGCTACTTTACTGAATTTTCTTCTTTTACAATTTTTTTTCTTCTGTTTATTATCTTGTGTCTCCTAGTTTTGCAATGAAATCACCCAGAATGCCTCTGGGTTAGCAGTAGGAAGAGACCAGCTCTGAGTCCACTATATAGGGACCCCTATACATCAATCCAACCTGAAAATCATCTGCGGCTACTCCTCTCATCTACTTTAACACGCTGTGCAACTAAGTCTGTGTCCTCATCTGTGCAATGGAGATTTAAAATAACGTTGCCAAAGTGTAAAGATGTATACGTTCGTTGCAGGTCTTCTAGTTTTAGCTCAAGCTGATGAATTGGACCCGGAGCCGCTTAGCTTGAGGCAGGGGAGGCGCGCTGGAAGGTGAATGAAACAGACCACCCCTGGGAATAGCAGGAAGCTGAGTGTAGCCTGTGAGATGAGAGTCGGGCCCAGGTGGGACCAACGTGGGGAAGGGAGGCACTCTCCGCTCAGCCCAGGGGGCGTGGCCCCTTTGGCACCCTGGATATTTCAGTGCAGGGAGGTGCCGGGGTGCCCACTGGACACGCTCACAGGCGTTTATGAACGTCCGATCCTCGGGGAGTCACGAGGAAATTTATCCCCGGAAACACCCTCAATCAGTCAGCTGAAATGTTGGGTGAGACCTTCAGCCAGGAGACCCCGGACAAGTGGGTTCACTTCTGCCTGCACATGCGCAGGAGACCCGGGTCGCACTCGGGCAGACGCTCACGGTGCAGAGCCCGACGTGGAAGGAGCCTTGAGGATCGGTTAGAGGAGGATGAAGACTAGGCCACCGTCGGCCAGGAACGCACGGGACTGCGTTCCTCAGAGCCACACCACTAACTAGCAGCGGTAAACTACACACACTACATTAGAAACCCAGGTCCCCGTAAGCGCGGGCACGACTTCCGGCGAGGAGCCGGTGCGACCCATCACTTCCGGCCGCAGCCGCCCGCACCTGCGCACTCGGTACTGGCCGTTGGCAAGGAAAGGAACCCACTGCGAGCGATGGTGTTGGGGGGCGGTCACTCCCGGAAGTAGCCCCTAGTGTGCCCCGGAAGTTGAAGTCCCTTAAGCTGTGCAGGGCCATTTCGGTGGCTTCTACCGCGGTGAAAGGGCGGGTGGGCGCGGGCGGCAGCTGCTCACTGCGGGCCGCGGCGGCGCGGTCGGCTGCGTTGGGACCTGAGTCCGGTGTCCGCGGGCGGCTGGCCACGTCCCGAACCCCTGGCCTGAGGTAAGCCGGGGGCAGGGCGCCGAGGTCCCACTTGCGCACACCTGCCCCGCTCCCCTACCGGGCGGCCCCGGCGGCCCCTCCGAGGCTGGCCTCCCTTCCCCGGTGACTGAAACACGCCATGCGAGGCCAGAGTGTACAGGACAGCGGCCCGTATCCACCACTCGCTCTGTCACTATGTATCATTAACTCGGTCCTTAACAGGCCCGTGAGGTTGGTGCTGTTGTCCCTCTTGTGTCGTCGAGGAAGCCGGAGCGCACTAGCGCGCGCACAGTTACAGCTGGTGGCCGTAGACCCACCTAGGTTGGCTCCGGGCCGCATCCTCCCAAAGGACCCTACTTCGCTGGTGTGTGGTTTAAAACGGATCTCGTTTTCTGTCCCTCTTGCCTAAATCTCACGATGCACGATCATTATTTAAAACAACTTTCTGAGAATTTGCACGTAGCCAAACGTGCACGCGGCTTGCTGTAGTCTGCCTTCCGCGCACGCCCATCCTGTTCCTCGCCACAGGCCCACCGCCTTGCAGGCGCGCGGCCCGGGGTTGAGAGGCCGAGGACTCGGGCCCAGGAAGCGCTTTGACGTCCCCTGGGGCCGGGGGACGGACGCGCGCCTCTCCCCGCAGTGCAGGAGCTGACAGGAGGGCCCGTGGGCCTGGGCAGAGTTCCGGCATATTTACCAGATGCCCGCCCAGGGTGGGTCGAGCTCTGCAGCGGGCGCCGGCCTGCAGCGGGAGGCACAGGAGAAAAGGAGAAGCGGCCCCTTTCCTTCTGGCCGTGCACATGGCAACAGGCCTGAGCGGCCACAGGAGAGTCTGTGATCCGTGGAGCCTCCCCCTGCACCCGCCAGCCGGTCCCAGGCTTGCCCGCAGGTCGTTGCTCCTACGGGGACGTGGCTTCCCCCGGGGGACCCGGGCTCCTGAGCCTACCCGCCGTGGTGCCTTCCCCTGCCCACACTCAAGGACTTGCTGCCGCCACGGCTGTCCTTCCTCCCGCCTTCGCTCTGCGGAAGAGGTAGATTCCTGCCTCCAGGGTGAACCGCCCGCCCGCCACTCGTGCTCTGGATCCCGCCCCTTGGGAAGCTCCTGCTGTCCCCCTTCCCGTCTCCGCTCTTCCCACCGCAGGTTTCTCCGGTTCCTCCGTTCAGAGATGCAGCTGGGCCTTTCCCTCCCATCCCAAGCCCCGCCCTCCCCACCTACCCCTGACGTTGCAAGTATCTGCCTCCCGGCTTTTCATGGCACAGCCCTGCGCTTCACCTTCTTTGTCCACTGAAGTGAACTTGGACCCTGCCTATCCTTTCTGGGAAAATCTCTTGGCTTTCCTGACATTACTTCCTGTTTCTCTGTCTCCCTCCTTCGGCTGCCAGCCATCTGGAAGTCAGCCCGCCCTCCCCATCCCCACAGTGCTGGTGTTGCCTGGGCAGACGCCCCCCATTCTTCTCCCTCTGGCATTCCCCTCAGTGTCTAGGGACTCTTTTACGTGGGTGTGTGTCTTTGGCACGGACCTCTGTCCCCGACCCATGTGTCTGTCACGTCTGGAGATTTGCTACAGAGAATCTTCAAGTCAACACCTCTTCCTCGTCCTCCACAACTCAACTCAAGCAGAACCTGCCTCCCGAACAGCTCTTCGAACTGCCCCCTCCGCTCCCGTCCCTGTGCCATTACCTGCTCCAGCCCTCCTCGCTTCCTGCTTCTCAGGGCTGTGCCTGCTGGCGGGCCCCACGCAGCGCCCCTCTGATGGCCGCGCCGTGCGACCCGTGAGTCTCCGTCTTGTAGTTGTCCGCAGAGGTGCTTTTGTCCTCTGTTCGAAGAAGTGCCACAGTCACTTCTTGCTAATAAAGTTTGGGAATTTGTGAATGGTTTTCTCTTTTAAGTTTTACATATATTATTTAAATCTTCACCTGAGGATGTTAATTGACTTTTAGAAAAGGGAAAGGCGAGGAGAGGTGAAGATTGGTGTGAGGGAGGAGCAGTGATGGGTGCACCCTGCATCCTGCATGCGCCCTGACCGTGGGTCAGACCTGCCGCCTTTTGGTGCAAGGGGTGATGCCCCAACCAGCTGGGCTGCCCAGCCATGGCTCCACTTTGTATTTTATGTTCATTGAAAGTCAACACTGGCTCTCCACAGCATCAGCCTCTGGCCATCCTGATGTGCTTCACTGGGAGAGAAGGGCGATCACTGCCAGCGCCAGTGACTGTACAAGGTGCCAGACCCCCCCAGGCGGTCCGTCGGGAGTCTTTAAGGACCCCAGAGAAGTGGCCTCAGGTAAGTGACCCCTTACAAGACAGAAACCAAACTCTGCTGTCGTAGACACGATTGCCCTGGACGTCAGCCTGAGGCCCAGCATCCACGGTGCCTCCTGTTGCCTGCCTTGCTCCAGTGCCATAAGCTCGTTGCCAGGGGTCTTCTCATCCTGAGCCCTGGGTGCTGGCTGGGCAGTTACTCTGTCTGCATCCCTAGAGCACAGTGCTGACTCATGGTGGACACTTGGTGAATTTTCCTTAACTGGTCAAATAGATCAAAGTATCTGCAGAATACAGACATACTGAGGAGATAGCTAATGGGGGGAACCGAACAGGATTGGTGTGACCTAGGCAGCAGCCCTAACACCCAGTTTCTTCCCTTTTCTCTACCATCGTCAGTGAGGGCAGGCTGCATGGGCCTGGCTTCGGTGCGTGGCTCTGTCCTCTGGGTAGCAAGGACGCCTGCAGGCTGCTTCTGTAGACCTGGTGCCGGCTCTGGTCTTCCGCTCTGCCACTGTCACGTTCCCACTCTGGGTTTCTGTTTCTTCGGTCGTAAAGTGAGAACTGAGGTGAGTCCCTTCTAGTTCTGATATCACAGAGCACCTCCTCTGGGACCAGGACAGTGTCTTGCATTTCGTCTCCATCTTTATTCAGCCCCTCTACAGTGTGGTGGTGACTGACTGAGTTCTCGCAAGACGGCTGTGAGGCCATTGCCTCCTGGTCCTGCCGAGGACCTTCCACTGGAAGGAGCCCGTCAGCATCGTGCTGCCCACATTCCTCCCTGGGCAGAGTCTCACGTGAGCCTCCTCCGAGGGCTTTTCACTTCCAGGGCAGTCCTGCCGTCCCTGGCGGTCGTCCTTAACGTTTAATGTCGCTGAGTGTCACAGCATACTGGTTTAAATTTACAATCTTGTTTAGTCAACATCTTGTTCTGGTCTGAAGAGAGAAAGACTACTCCCTTCCTGACATCTGTGGTGGGATTCCTAAGCCATCTTCCTTGGACCCTTCTGTTTCCTAAGGAAACACATCCGGGGTCACTGGGCCCTTTCATTCTTTTCTCTCTATGTACTTCTCTTACTTCCTTATGTCTCTTTTCTCGTGAGACTCCTGAATTTGACCTAATCTCCAGGAAACTGAATGAATTAAGGATTATGCCTAGGTCAGGGATCTGAGCATCTGGGCGAACAGATGTCCATTTGAGTTGGCTGTAGGAAGAACAGGTGAGCCAGAGAGAGGCCAGGGAGTCGGCAGGGTGTAAGCGCAGTCCCAGCTGGGGAGAAGGTGTAGAATGAGAGGAGAGATTACAAAGGAACCCCAGGAATGTCATTAAGGGACAGGCAGAGGAGGAAGGACCAGGCAGACTGGAGAGGAGGTGCAAACGAAAGGAAAACCAAGAACATGTGGTGTCCTGGGGCCACAGGGAAATAGCCTTCCAAACGGAGGTCCTGGGCAGGTGCTTCAGGTGTGGCCCAAAACTCCATTGGGGTCTCTGGGGCCTTGGCAAGAGCAGTGACTGGGAGTGTTGGGAGCCGGAGCTAGAGAGGAGAAGGTTTTGAGGGGAATGGGGGATGACAAAGTATAACCAGCCCTCCAGGAGTGTCTGTGACAGAGAGAGGAGAAGGAAGGGACACTGTGGGGCTGGAGTCATTGGCAGTAGGAGCTGCCCCATCCTGTATTCTCTGCCAGAGGCTGACTTCTAGAGAAGGAAAATCTAAGGGTCTGAGGCAGGCCTCTGACCTAGGAAGCCTCAGGCTGCACTTCTGAACACTGAGCTATGCGACCTGTTCCTGGTGCCCCATGGTGTGCCAGGTACAGCCAGATGTTCTGGATGCAGGCCTGTAGGCTCTGCCCCCTCCTGGCTTGTGCTTGTAGTGTCTAGTGCCTGCAGGCCCTCCAGAGTAAACCTGCCTGACTCTGGTGAGGTCAGTCCCCTCCCTGGGGTCTCCTAGCCTTGTGCCTGCTCTTTTATACCTTCACCGCTGCTCTGGTTCTACCTGTCTGAGTGACGCTTGAGTCATGTCTGTCCCTCCTGCCAGCCTGGAAGCTGCATGCATGCATAGGCCTTGCCTGCTGTATACTCTATCCACCATTCAGAAGAATTGCCAAGTGTGCACTAGGTTCTCAATAAACATTGAGAGAAAAAAGAGAAACACCTGTCAATTTGGCAAAGAAGGTGAACACAGAAAGCACTAATGTGTACAGGGCTGTGGGGAGATCTGCTGAGGGCTGCTCCTTTGGTCTGGGGGTTGAATGGCAGACCTCACCAAGGATGTCTTGAGAGCTTTGTCTTGGGACAGTTTCACATAGACTATCTGCTTCTTTTGTCCTCTCCTGTCTTCTTTCCCCTCTGGGCCCCTCCTTCCCCCTCAGCATACCCCAAAGTTAAGTAGGGCAGCTGAGAGCCATTCTTTTTATCTTGCTTTGCAGCCTGGGCCCATCTTCTCGTTGCCCCAAGTTCCCAAGCATGTCGGAAGTAGAAAAAATCAAAAAGCTCCCCAAGAGACATGCGCCCTCAGGATCTGTCTCCCTCATGACCAGACCCCAGAGTCCACCTGCCACAGTGACTTCTGGCTCCGACTTCAACACCAGAGCTACCAGTACTTCTTGTGGACGTGGCAGGGGTGCCCAGGGAGACCTGCCAGAGATTGAGGTCAAAGTTGAGTTTGTAAACATAGAGGAGAAGGCCCGTAGTGGCCGTAGGATCACACCCTCTGGCTCCCAAAAGGGGAGTGAGAGGGATCTGCTCCCTCGAAGGAAGAGACCCCGTCTTCTCCCCGGGGGCTCTTCCATCCCCTCACCTGACCAAGTTTTCCTGGAGGAGAAGGAGCAAGGTGCCCTGGGCCTACACATCTGTAACAGGAAGAGAAGAGCCTGCTCCCATTGGAGGCCTGGTTTTTACTCAGCTGCCTCCCGTGCAAAGAGCCAGGGCAGCCCGGGGCAGAATAAGCCAAAGGGAGACCCTGAACCATGTGTCCTGAAGTCTGTGCTTGGTCAGGAGCCCTCTGTGCAGCCTAAGAAGAAGGTGTCCAAGCAGAAGGCGTGTGGACTGAGAAGGGTGAGGCAGTCAGCAGGAAAGAAGTCAAGAGACCCGGTGCTCAGCTCTGCCCTGGCCCCTCCCACCCCAGTGCTGGTGCAGGCAACCAGTCTGGACAGGTCAGAAGTGGGCCAGCCTAGTGAGAGTGAGGACACAAGGCAAGCTGACACCCTCATAGCCTGTCTGGACAGAGAGATGCGACGCCTCAAGAAGTGGAAGAAGAGGCATTTGCTTCCTCGTGTGAGAGAGAAGTCATCCCTGCTGAGCTCCCAGAAGCCACTGGGCCTGAAGAAGCGGGTCAGAACTGTAAAAGAGACCAGGGACTGGGCTTCTCGAGGGTGTTCCCTGGGCCCTCAGGACACCACAGGTCAGAAGCTCACACCGGATGTCAGACGGTTCTTTACCACTGACCGTGAGAACATGTGCCATGTCACCTGCACTCTGTGTCACACCAGCGTCAAGCATGGGTTGGGGAGGGAAAGAAGGCCAGTTACAGCCAGCTCAGGAAGGGAGGGGGTAGGGGGAGTGGGGACGCATAAGTGCCTGCCCGCAGGTGCCCCCAGCCTTGTCCAGGAGGGCATCTCGTCTTCAGGACACTGCCCGAGTGACTCACCATCAGAAGATAATGACAGGCATTTGGCCCTGGGGAGGGGTGAGCAGCTGTTCCTGGCTCCACCACCTCTGCCTACTCCCGTTAAATACGGACCCACTGCTCCTCCAGTGGCTGTCATGGGGGATCAAGAGGACCCACATGCTCCCAGCCAACCCCGCTCCCAGGCCTGGAACCGGAGCATTGCGGAGTTACTGTGCAGTTTGGCATTGCCACTCTCCTTCCTTTCATCCCCGGCCTTCAGAAGATTTATGGCCCAGGTTGACCCTGACTACCGTCTGCCGCCTCCAGCTGCCTTCTCCAATGAAGCCTTGCCTCTGCTCCACGAGGTGATGGGCGAGCAGGTACATCAGGAGATACAGCGGGCTGAGGGCAGCCGCGTCCACCTCACCATGTCCATGGCGACCCAGGAAGTAGTCATGCAGGACTACGTGGCCGTTACTGCCCACTGGGAGGTGATACAGCGCGGTAGCTGGCAGGTGGTATCAGGGAGCCTGAGGAAGCAAGCAGTGCTCTGGGTCCGAGGCCTGCCCCTGGAGAGCACTGCGGAGGACCGGCAGCAGGAGCTGCGGGAGCAGGTCAGACTGTTGCTAGACCATGGCTGTCTGCGACCAGGCTTCCTGGTATCGAGCAGCTGCCCCAGCCTGGAGCCCACAGTGATGATGGAGGGCTACACCCACATCCCCTGCTTTGCCCACTGTCTCAACTCTGTAGTGGGAAACTTTCTGTGTCACCATCACAGTGTCCAGATTGTCCTGAGCACAGCCAGGGCCATCTGCAGCCATTTCCAAGGCTCTGCAGAGGCCCGGCGGCTCCTCATGCAGCTGCAGCAGCAGTGCGGCCTCCCAACCCATCAGCCCTTCTGGGAGCTCTCAGACCACTGGGTCTCTGCCTACCACCTGATGGAGTGGCTGGTGGAGCAGCAGCAGCCGCTGCAGGAGTATGAAGAGAAGCACCAGCTGGGGAAGGCCGGGATGGGCCTCTCAGCCATGTTTTGGAGCCTGACAAGCAGCCTGGTCATGCTCCTGCGGCCCTTCCAGATGGTGGTCCAGGAGGCGAGCGCACCGCGGGCTTCTTTAAGCCAGGTGCTGCCACATCTGCGCTACCTGCACATCTTCTTGGAGCAGGTTCCCGCTCACTTTGAGGAGCAGGGCAGTGGGGAGACGAGTGCAGCCGTCCGGCTGGCCAGGGGCTTGGCCCTGCAGCTCTCCACAGACTGCCAGCTCAGTGAGCTTTTCTACCATGAGGAGTTCGTGCTTGCAACTCTGTTGGACCCCCGCTTCAAGGGCCAGCTTGAGTCCATCCTGCCTGTGGGGGCCGACATTGACCACTGGATTCAAGTTCTCGTTTACAAGGTGAAGGAGATTATGGTGTCTGAATACTCCTTGCCTCCCTCACCCTTCCTGCAGAGCCCCAAGGCTATGAGTGTGGACACCACCCAGGGTGGCAGAATAGCCAAGAGCCCTGGGGCTAAGAGGAGGGGCCACAGGGACCCCGTGCAGAGAAGCAGCAGCCCTGGGTGTTCACTGCTAGGCCGGAGGGAGAAGAGCTTGCTGGAGCAGCTGGAGAGTGTAGGGCTGCTGGCGTCCCAGAGGAGCGGAGCCTCGCTCTCCACTGAGAACCACCTGGCCACAGTCATCGTCAGGAAGTACCTGCGTGAGAACAAGGCAGTTGGAGCTCAGGAGGACCCCCTGGTGTACTGGGAGAAGAGGCGGGCAGTCTGGCCAGCCCTGGCAAGACTGGCCACCACCTATCTGTCCTGTCCCGCTACCAGTGCCTCTTCTGGGAGTGTCTTGGCCTCCCTGGATAGCCCCACCGTTGTGGAGAACAGCTCCCCTCTCCCCGTGGAAACAGTTGAGCATCTTCTCTTCTTGAAGACCAACCTGGAAAATTTCCCCAACTACATCCCCTCTCTCCCCACACGCCCCAGTGGAGGCGTGGCCGACGGGGAGCAGACCAGGGAGCCTGGCCCTAGGGTCTGATGCCCTCACAGTCTTCCTGGAGGAACTTGGCCATAGGTGAAAGGAGAGAGCAGAGTGTTGCACCTAGGGTATCAGACAGGAGGCGGCCAGAATCTTAGACCTTTTTGGGAAGAATGGGAACAGTTTCTCAGCTCTTATAGATTGCCTTATTTTTTTAGGGAGGTGGCATTTCCCATCTACCCTTTGCTTAATTTTTTTTTTAAAAAATACTTTTGAATATATTTTTAATTGGTTTTAGAGAGAGAAACATTGATTTGTTCTACTTATTCATGCATTCATTGGTTGCTTCTTGCCTGTGTCCCAACTGGGCACTGAACCTGTAACCTTGGCGTAATGGGACAATGCTCTTAAAAACTGAGCTGCCTGGCCAGGCTGCTTAATTTGTCTCCAGCACTATGTGCATAGAAAAGGTGTATTTTGCTCCTAAGTGACTGTGAGTTGTACCATAAAGTTTTATAAGCAGTAACGCTCTTTTGAGATGTCGGTGGGTATTAAGGGCCCTACATGCAGCTTGTCCATGCGCATCAAGGTGTTCACGCCCTTAGAGGTCTGCTTTCTCTCGGGACAGGGACAAGAGGGGGCATGGCTGCCGGCATATATTCTCAGTGGGATGTGTACTCAGCCACCTAGAACTTGGGTGAGCTATGAAAGCCTTTTCTGAAATTGTTTTCACTGTGGAAAGAGAAACCCTAAGCTAGAGGAGCCATTTCAAGAGGAAGTGTATGCACATGCACATAGGTACACATCAGTCTTCTTAGGGTCTGTGGTTCTCTGTGGATCCTGGTCCCGGAGTGGCTGGAGAACTCTTGACTGATAGGACTGCCCAGCTAGCAAGGGAGAGTGACGCTGAGACATTCAGTCTCCAAACTGTTCTTACTTCTAGTTTGTTTCCGGACTGCTGGAGGCCTGGGGTTCCTTCCTTTCCACAGCAATAGCAGTCTTAGAAAGAGCTCCCATACTCCCCCAGGCTCTCGGTGGCTGAGATGCATTCCACCTGCAGCACCCACGTCTCCCCTCCTCGGCTGCTTTCAGAGGGCAAATCCCCTATGTGGAAGCGAGAAAGGCTGTGTGTGTCTCAGACTGACTAGTAACTGATCACCAGAGTTGCTGTAGCGCAGGGTGCCCAGGGTCCAGGGCTGGGGACTCCAGGTGGGAGAAGACCTTTGCACCCACATGACCCAAATCTGGCTCTCCCGAGGGGCTGGATCACAGTGACAGGCAGCTCTGAGAGAAAAAGTAGGTGGAGGCCGGGTGAGCCCCTCAAGGCCTGATTTGCACTTTGGCTGTTGGGGTGAACCTGGTAGCCTGTCCCCACCATAATCATTTTATTCAGCCTCTGTTAATACGTTGATATACTTCCTTTATCTTGAGGTTATACCTGCTGGACTAATTAGTATGCTGAATTTTCTTCTTTTTTTAAATTCTCACCTTAGGATATGTTTTTACTGCTTTTAGAGAGAGGAAAGGAAGGCGGGGGAGAGAGAGAAACTTGGACTTTAGAGAGAAACCTTGATCAGTTGCCTCCTTTACATGCTCCAACCTGGGATGGAACCCGCAACCTAGGTGCGTGCTCTGACTGGGAATTGAACCCACAGTCTTCTGGTGTGTGGGACAGTGCTCCAAACTATTGAGCCGCCTGACCAGGGCTGTGTTCTCATTTTAACAGTTTAGTAACTGCATCTTTTTAAGTAAAGCTTTGTAAAGATCATATGGAATGGTTGCGGTAACATGACTCGAATTAGAGTCTGGCCCCCCAAATGCTTAGGCCCCGTGTCCTCCCCACCAGCTGTTGGGGGGGATGTGCCCACAGGCTCCCCTGTGATCAGAGGTGAGGTTTGTGTGGGTGAGCAGCTGGGACTGGGCCTGTACTCCTCACAATCCTGACTAAATTAAGGGCGTTTGGGTAATAAGGTCAGGGCATGGCCTTGGACCCAGCCTGCCTTCCTTAAATGTACATGTGGCTCAGCCTTTAATGAGAACCACCTGAGAGTGTCTTAAGACCCTGGGCCCTCCCAAGTTGTGATTCAGTGGGTCAGGTGGCAGGCAGGAATGTGATGTGTATTAAAGTTACTCTAGGCTGTTCTCCAGAGGTGCACTGTCCCGTGCTGTCCCCTGCTGTTTGGCATCAGTGAACTGGCTGTGGTGGTCTCGGAGAGGGGGAGGCTGGAATGGAGGGGCAGCGGGGTGGGAGCAGGATGGGGGTGAAAGAGGCTGAGACAGAAGCATAGCATCTGAAAGCGTGGGAGCAGCAATGGTTATCAGTCAGGGGGCATTTTTGTCCCCAGGGGGCATTTTTGTCCCCAGGGGACATATAGCAATGTCTGGAGACTTGCTGGTTGTCAGCTTGTGGCTAGAAGTGGATGCTGCCCAACCCCCTGCGATGCACAAGACAGCCCCCACAACAAAGACTTACCTGGCCCCGAGTGTCAGTAGCCCAGGATTGAAGAGCCCTACTCTAGACTGGGACCTGGAGGACATGGGGCAGAAAAAAGGCCCCCGATCCACTGACGCGGCCAGGTGACTGTCCACTGCTGCTGTTGGGGGCCAAACCGTTTCTCCCCTGTACCGAGTCCTGTCCTGGCTGACTCCTGGGCGTCGTTTTCTGGCCCATTTCCCACGTAGGTAGACCAACACAGCAAATGCTGACTGCACAGGGCAGGTGGGCCTCTCCCAGCTCCGAGTGTCATGGGTGTCTTAGCCATTGTCTCATCTGTGTGACCAAGCCCTTGGTGCAGACTTCTGCATTGGGCCTAGAGCCTCTTGGCTCGTTTGCACAACAGGACTAGGATGACTCCCGTTATTCAGAGAAACGTTGACCTGTGGGTAAGAATGGGCCATTGCCCCCTCTTGTAGAACCTGCTGCCAGCCTGTGCTTTACAGCAGGTGGGCTTGCACAGGCAGGTGGGCCCGGGCGCCCTCAGCCTCACCCCAGCCTGCCTGGGTGAGGAGTGCAGGTCTGCAGTAAGATGGGCCTGGAATGGCAGAGGTCGTCGTTCATGTAACTGTCGTTGGAGGGCACGGGACCTGGGAGCTTGGAAGGCCTGATTTCTGGCCTCAGCGTGGTCTTTCTGCTCCACTGCTCCCTCCTGCAAACAGCATTCCTCCCAGCCTAAGGTTGCAATTCTCTCCATCTCTCTGCCTTGCTCTTCCTGCTCCCCTCGATCTTTCCCACCCTTTGTAGCCAGCATGTCCATGTAAGCAGTCACCCAGTTCCTTGGGACATCGTGCCCTCACCCTCGTGGGCTGCTGTGGCCTTAGCTCTACCCGAGGTTGCCCCTGAGCCCAGTGGGGCATTGGAATGCAGTCTCTATCTTGAAAGTCACGGTTTCCCCTCCCTCTGGCTGCTCGGCCATATCCTCATTCTGCCTCACGAAGGTTGCTTTTCTCTTACTTCTGCCCTTGACCTCTCTGCTGTGTACCACTGAAGTAGGGCGCGTCTGGGAGGATATGCATGTTCCTGCAGGGAGGCCTACAAGTAATGACAGAGGTCTTTGTCCCCCAGAAGGCTGGCCTGCTGTGCCGCACACTCGCACTAGGCACCTCTGCAGGTCATGCCTAGATCCTTTCAGCCTAGAGCATCAACCATCTCCTATGCCTGATGCCCCATGGTCACCTGAAACTGGAGGTCTTCGTGCCCCCCAGGCTGTCCCACCTGTGTCCCAAGTGTTTGAGATGGGAGCCCCTGCTTCCAGTCACGTGCAGAGGTCCCCGAATGTTGTGCTAGGCCCTTCCCCCTTTGCCTTGCTCCATGCTTGCAGTGGGGTCCTTGTCTTGCTAGTGCCTTTTTAGCAGTTGTCTAGTGCCCCTGAGTGCCCACCCTCTGGGCCAGAGCAGTTTTCATCAGATGCACGGGCAGTGGCCTAACTCCTTGCTCACCAACCCCAATAGGTCCCTTTTGCAGTGAGTGAACCAGACTTCTTAGTAGATGATGCCTCCAGTCCGTTTTGGAAAGAAAAGAGGTCAAAATGAGAACATGCTGGAGTGTTGCAGGCCAGAGAGGGGCTAGAGAGACATGAAGGGACCCAGTTCTCAGAGTTGGGGGTGTCAGCTCTGTTAGGAGGCTCCCCAGCTCCCTGGTGAGGGGTGTGGGAGGAGCTCTGGGCCTGGTCTCCTTGGAGAGGGAGAAATACACAGTGGCCTTGATCACAGAAATGCAAACTCAGGACCGTGGACACTGGAGTCCCAGGTTTTGTCCAGAGTGAATGGTCCCATAGTTCTTTGCAGGCGTCACCCTGCCTGACCTGGTCCTGGCCAGAGCCTGCAGAGTTGGGAAGCTGCCACTGGGAGCAGAGGTCCTTTCTGGTTTTCCTCTCTGCTGAACCCTTGACCCCTCTGTGGGTGGCAGTGTCCCTCCCCCAGGCCACCTCCCTCCTGTTTGTTTGCCCTGACACCTGTGCTCCTGCAGTCCCACAACTACTGGTGACTTGAAAGGCCCTCCCCTGCCTTTCTGGAGCCCCTCCCTGAGGGGCTGCCCCCACCTCTCCAGCCCCTGTGCTTTCTCTGGAAATGATGTCATGTTTGCAGCTGGAACAGTGGTGGATGCTGTTGTGTTAACAGCAGAGGAGAGACCTGGTTGGGACGGGTGGGGTGGCTGTGGAGAGCAGTGGGCTGGGGAGTGGGGAGACGGCCCATGGTGCTGCCTCTCATCCCCAGGCTTCCCTGTCCTCCCTTGCCTCCAACCGTAGTTTCCTCGTCTGGGCTGGAGGCCAGTCCTCCTCTGAAGGACCAGAGGTTACAAATTGGCCCGCGTGATCTGGGAACCATTTTGAATTTTACTGTAACAATTTTTAAATTGTGTCAACATTTTTAAGGGAGTGAAGCGAGGCCCAGGTGTCCCTGTTTGTGGCTGCTACATATGTGAGGCTCCTGGTGGGGGTGGGGGGGTGGGGACAGCAGACTGGTGAGGCTGGTGACCTGTTACCTACTCAGAAATATATTTAAATGGGTAAAAAAAAAACCCCAATCCTCAAAACTAATAAGGAGAGATCATGAGTGGTTATGGAAAAAATAAAAGTATGGGTTTTTGCCCCAAGGCAGAGTTGGAAAATGGGAGGAACTGGGAACACTAGGCCCAAACGCTGACCAGCAGGGCAGGGAGCTGAGCGACATGGGTCCTAGGTGGGGGCTGGGCCCTGCGCACCTCCCTCAGGGGGTCTGTTGTGCTCCACCAGCTGGGTCTGGGGTCCTCAGGTCTTGCTGGGCCATGGGGGTTTCTGGCCCTGGTGGCAGGGGCTGGGTGGCACTTGGAGCTGCGCCGGCTTCAGGGTCACAGAGGTGTGTGGGAGAGGCCTGCTTACTGTTCAACTCTTTCCTAGGGAGCTGCGGGCCCTCCGCAGGGGTGACGGAGACAGGCACTGGCCCTGGGTGTGTGGTCAGGGCTGCTAGTGCCTTTTCTGGGTTGGACAGCCAGCTGACCACAGTGGCGCCCGTGTCCCTGTGACAGACTGTCAAGGCCCAGGCCACCCGGACCACCTTCGCCTCATGGAGCCTCAGGGCGAGAAGCCCGGAGGGGCCGAAGGGCTGACCATCACGCCCCAGCTGCTGAAGTCGCGCTCGGGGGAGTTCACTCTGGAGTCCGTCCTGAGGCTGAGGCTGCGTGGCTTGGGGCTGGCGGACCTGGGCTGCCTGGGCGAGTGCCTGGGTCTCGAGTGGCTGGACCTGTCGGGCAACGCGCTCACCCAGCTGGGCCCCCTGGCCTCCTTGAGCCAGCTGGCTGTCCTCAATGTCGCCGACAACCAGCTGACAGGGCTGGAGCCGCTGGCTGCCTGCGAGAACCTGCAGAGCCTCAATGCCTCTGGCAACCTGCTGGCCACCCCTCGCCAGCTGCAGTGTCTGGCCGGGCTGCGGGGCCTCGAGTGCCTTCGGCTCCGGGACCCTTTGGCACGGCTCAGCAACCCGCTTTGTGCCGGCCCCTCCTACCCAGCTGTGGTCCGAGAGCTGCTGCCGGGCCTAAAGGTCATCGACGGTGAGCGGGTGACTGGGCGCGGCAGTGAATTCTACCAGCTGTGCCGGGACCTGGACAGCTCCTTGCCGCCCAGCTCCAGTCCGGGCCCCAGCACCACCGAGGCCCAGCCCTGGGTGCGGCCAGGGTACTGGGAGTCCCGGCCACCCCGCAGCAGCTCCATCCTGGAAGAGGCCTGCCGGCAGTTCCAGGACACCCTGCAGGAGTGCCACGACCTGGACCGCCAGGCCGAGGACAGCCTGGTTCAGGCCGAGCAGGCACTCAGCTCTGCGGGCACGGCCTCGTCCTTTGTCTTCTGAATGTGCCCCATGGCCTGGGACAGCCTGGCGCACGGCTGTGGGGCCAGCTCAGTGTGGCCTAGCTGCCCACACCCCCCCTCCTGCCTCTGCCCTTGTCTTCACGGTTCCATCACATTGGTCACTGTCCCTGCAGACTGGGCCAGTCATTTACCCCTTTCCCTAAGGGCGGACCCCCTCCCTCCCACTCCTACCTCAGGACAGTTCTGCCGTGTTCTTCAGGGACTTGCCTCCCCAGTGCCTCGGGCAGGTGTGGGGGCCCTCCTTGAGCAGTGGCACCGTGTGAGGCTGTCCTGCCATGGGCTGGGCACGAGGCCTCAGGCCTTCGTCTGCCACTCCTGGCTGCTCGGGCCTAAGATGTAGTGGAAGAAAGCTGCTTCTTCCTCAGGTTAAAGGTGGCAGAAGCAGGGGCCATCCCAGTGGTCCCAGAAGAGGATGTGAGCAGTACATGGAGTGTGGAAGCTGGCTTTCCCCCGTCCCAGCCTGCCTGCCCAAACAAGCGTCTGCCCTGGCCCCCAGGCCCATAGCTCCCTGGAGCCTTCCTTGCCCACTTTCACCCCTGCTCATGCCTATTAAATATTTCTGCCTTAGTTTGCACCATTGTCTGTCATTTCATCTGGGCATGGGCTCTGAAAGCAAGACGGAGTCCCCGTCACCTCTGGTCTCCTGCGGGAAGGAGGATCACACGCAAGGCCCCCTGTCCCCATCCTGGGTGTCCTGCTTCCCCGGAGCTTTGCCATCTCCTGCAGGAGTCCCCCAGCCTTCCCTCCTCGTGGCCCCACCAGTCAGCGGAAGGGAGGAGAGAACGTGGTTCTGACAGCAGTTTATTAGCTCGGGGCTCAGGGGATCACCCTCCAAGGGCGCAGGGAGGGAGGGCTGACTTTCACTGGCTACCTCCCACCGCTGTCCAGAAAGCAGGATGAAACACTAGAGGAAAGGACAAAGACAAGATTTGGGCGTGAGGGAGGCTGTTTTGGTTCTGGTCCCAGCTTTCTCCCGGGCTCCCAAGTCCCTGCCCTCACTCTGGCAGTCCAGCACCAGCCATGTCTTCCTCCCAGACCCCACCCAGGGCTGTCCCAGTGCCACTGTCCTCCCACCTCCTGGCCACCTACCGGTCAGGGCCTCAGCTCGGGGGAGAGGCCTTGAGGAAGGCAAATTGCCCCGGGAAGTAGAAGCTGTGGGGGTCCTCGCCGATGTGCTCCACCCTGCTGCACTGGGCCTCCTGGTGCTCCTTGGACTCCTGCCAGCGCCAGGCCACTCAGTCCCGAGTGGGCCGAGTCTGCCCACTCTCCCAGCCCCTTCTTCCCCACTTCCCCCTCCTCACCTCTCTCACCCCCCTTCCCCGCTCTTCACCCCTCTTCACCCTCCGCTTCTTGTCCTTCTCCCTCTGTCTAGGCTTTTGCCTCTTGGCCTCCCCCACAGGCCCAGGTTCTATTCATCCCACCGGCCACTTCCCCAGCCTCTCCGCTTTGTCCTCTGCCCATTCTCACCCGTTGAACTTGCATCTCCATGGGGCAGTGGACCATCCGGCCCAGGACTTTAAACTCACGGTCCAGCTTGATGCAGGCCAGGCATGTCCGCTTCCTCTGGGGAGAGGGGCACGGGGCCAGGAGAAGAAAGGGGTGAGGGGAGGCCTGGGGATTGCAGGCTGCCTGCAATGGGGTCTTGTCCCCTGCAGGCCCTGGAGCAAAGGGGCGAGGGTACCGCCCGCCAGCTGGTTTCAGGCCCAGCCCGCCCTCAGACTGGGGAGTTAGAGAAACCATGCTGCAGTTTTCACAACTTCAGCGAGTGAGCGAGTGTGCATGGGAGTGTGCAGGCAGGAAGCCACTTCAGATGGGGGTCCCCCTTGACCTCCCCCAGACCCACCCTGCTGTCTGCTAGTGCACTCATTTGCATTTTCTTTCAAGGTTGGCTTTGAGCACAAGGATTGGGTGCAGAAGTCTGGAAGACCACGGGTATAGCCCATCCCCCCTTGAACAGCTGCTGGGAACTGGGGCCTTCGGAGAGCTTGAGAAGCCACAGCGCTGGAGCCACATAGAGCCGGGGCTAGAACCCTGAGGCCTGCCCCCCAGCCGAGCTTCTCCCCTGGGGCTGGGGTCACCCCCACGGTGTCTGACTACAGACAAACCCTGTTAGGGATCAGCCTAGGTTGGGCCGTCTCCACTTGAAGACACAGAAAGTGGAATTCACCAGGCCTGGGGCCAGCCCCACCCCACACCAGGGCCTCCGCCAGTGCCCTGCCGCCCTGGGGAGGAACCCGGAGGAAGGTGAACTCAGTCCCAGTGGCCCACCTCTTCCTCCCACCTAGCCAGGCTCAGGCCACCCACACTGTCACCACTGTGGGCTCCACGGGGGGTCTCCACCGAAACCCAGCTACACATAACTGCACCCGAGCAAGCGCCCCATCACACGCATGCCCAGCCACACCTCTCCACTCACCCCGGTGGGCTTGATCTTGCACCCGGGTTTCTTCCAGTCCTTCTTCCAGCAGCCCGTCTGCTGGAGCTTAAATTCCAGCCTCACAAAGGTCCCCGCCGGGTAGGGCTGCCGACAGACAAGACAGACAGAAGAAGGGCAGAAGCCAGTTGGGCGGGCAGAGCAATTCCTGGGTGTGACCTGTCCCTCGTCCCCACAGTGAAATAGCACGACTGCGTCGGTGGCCTGGGTGCTGGCCTTTCTCCCGGGGGCTGCATGCGCACAGAGCCCGAGCTCTCTTGCACCTGCTCCCCGGGAACGTGCTAGCCTCTAGGGGTGCGGCCCTGACCCCCTCCCTTCCACGGGTCGCACTGCTCACCGTGTCGGTGGCGCTGTCCACACTGGTCTTCTGGAAAGCCCACTGTACACGTGGGTGCTTGTGGAATTCCTCCAGGGCCACCTGCAGGCCCTGCTGCTGGGCCGTGGAGAGGTCCGCCCTGCCCAAGCCCACAGCGCCCAGCCCCAGGGCCAGCAGGGTCAGCAGCCACCACATGACTTCGCCTCAGTCACTCAGTCCTGCAAAGCCTGCATGTGACCCTCAGCTCCTCATACCAGCTGCCAATCCCCTGGCCCTGCACTTGGGGGCTATGCCTGGCAGAGCTCTGGACAGAAGTGGAGGGACAGGACGTGGCCCTTCATGGAAATCCCCCTGGTATTCCCCATCCTTCACCCTCCACTCTCCCCGTTCTGCCTCCCACTGTTCCCAGGGGCCAGCTCAGCCTGGGTTCAGCCCTGTCCTGGGCAGATGCTGAGTTGGCTTTTGTCCCTGGCCTGCAGCCAGGGAAGCACTCTTGTCGCCCCCTCCCTCCTGCCCTCCCCACCTTTGCTGACCCATTGTCCCACCCCACTGCCCCGTGGCCCCTAGAGACCCTCTCTGCTTCGCTCCCTTCCCAGGGTCTGCTGGCTCCCAGATCCACTCTGGCCACCCCCCCGCCCCATAACTGCAGGGGAGAGAGACTGGGGTGTAGAAAGGAGGCTAAATATTTCTGGAAGGATGTAAACACTTGGAGGGGCCAGAGCAGGGTGGGGACCAAGGAGGATGCTTAACTCTCCCTGTGCTGGGGCCGCCTGTTGCCATGGGCCCTACCCCTAAACCAGAAAATAGGGGTCTTGCCTGGGCCGAACCCTTGGCTAGCCTCTTTGGGCAGACCCTCCTTCCCTTGACATTCTTTCTGGGCCTCCCACAGCGCCCCTCTTGTGTTGCGTGAAGCAAGGGCCCCTGGATGTCGGCCAGTTTGGCCCTTGGACTGGCTCCCTCTGCCTGCCCCTCTCCTCTCCACACCACCCCCCATGCTGCCCTTTGTCCAGCTGCCTGGAGCCCGCTGTCCCTCCTCACCTCTCTGGTGCCTTAGGGTCTCTCCTGACTTCCCGCAGCAACTTCTCCAGGCTGTCAGCCTCTTCCTGGTCCCCAGCCCCCCTCGCCGCCCTCCCTCCTTTGGTTGGCCCCATCTCCTCCCACCCCCACCTCCTGGGCTCCCTCCAGGGCCCAGAACCGCCCCAGGCTCCTCCCCACCCTGTTAGGACCTGCCTCCCGGGCAGCAGGGCCCCCGCCCCCACAGCCTTTCCTTCCCGTTCTACTCTCCCACCAACGCCTGACCCTGACCCTGACCCTGGCTGCTCGGTTCAGGCAGGGTGGGGGAGCAGGGTATCCAGGGGGCCTGGGAAGAAGTGAGGTGAGGCGGAGGAGCCCGAGCTCTGGGAGGTCTCGGCCAGGGCTCTTCTCTCTCTTCTCCTTGGGATATGGGACAGCCCTGCCCCCACCCTGCCTCCAGGTAGGGCCTCCCCTTTCTTAGGCCCCTGGGGGTGACTGATCTCCAAGGCACTCATTTCCAGACATTCTTCCCAGAAACATGGACATCCTCAAACAGATAAGACCCAGAGGAGTCATTCCTTCACTCTTCCACCTCCCTCTGGGTCCCGAAGCCACACTCGGAAGAACACATCTTTTGAGACGACTCTGGTGTCCGCAGCCTCTCTCACCAGCACACAAGGCCAGTGCCGAGCCTGCGTGTCCCACCCCCAGTGGCCACACTGAGGTCTCTCACGGGGTGTTGGGAGCCTGCGGGACGGTGCGGTGGAATTCCCAGGGCCCCAGGGGAGTCCGGGAAGGGTCAGCTCCTGTGCATCTGAGCGAGTCCGAAGCAGCTCTCGGACTCTGCATGCCAGTGACCAGGGTGACCGTCTCTCTGCTCCCAGGCCCTGTCCCAGTGACCAGACACGGAGGATCTCCTTTGACTGTCTCCCCGCAAACTCCTGCTTCCTTGTCTGCAGTGTGGGATCCAAACCCCTACCTGTGGGCTTGTCATGAGGAGGAAACGAGGAAAATATGTGGAAAGTGGCCACTTGTGGTCTGAGTGCCAAGTGGGGTCAGAGGCTGAGAGCCATATTAGCTTGGGGACCGTGACCGTCCCCTCCTGCCTTCATCTGGGTTATCGCCCTTCCACCAGGCAAAGCTTCTCTGGTCTCCAGCATGGTGGAGGGCGGGAAGGTTCCTCCGATGCCCCCAGCCTCATCCCTGTCTCCAGGGAAGATGGTGCCTTCCGGTCCAGGGCCTCCTCTTGGTTCAGAGGGTGAGCCTCTTGCTCCCACAGATCAGCCCCGCCCCGGAGGGGCCCTTTGCAGTAACCATGGTACCTTTCCCATGGTCTTGTAAAACACGTGGTGTGTCTCATCCTCTGTTTGTTGTCTTCTCTCCCGTCTTCCTTCTCCTTGCGGCTCCAAAGCCTCTCACTCTGTTCACTGTCGTTTTAATGGAGTTTTGGAAGGAGGTAGGGATAACCATACTGTAACAGAATGTAGGTCTGGCTACCCGCCTGTGTGAAAGCCAGTCCCCAAGAGGCAGGTGCTGATGCGAAGGGAAGTGGTTTATTCAGGTGCCCGCCCCCTGGGAGGTGGTGCACTCTGGTCTCAGAGCCCCTCTCCGCCTCTCCATCCTTGCTAGTTTGCATAGGGACCTGCGGGAGGGGGGAGCCAGGGAATTTCTGGTGACAAGCAGTTTCTCGGCCCTGCTCCCTGTGGTTTCGGTGGTATCTCCTATGCGCGTCACCGTGCAGCCCCATGGCTCCCTCACAGTTTCACTGCTGGCGTCTGGGAGCGGGATGTGCAGGCAGCGCCTCTGCTGCGCCGACACTAGTCGGCGACGCCTGTCTGACTTCCTGTGGTCGGGCCGTTCCCTGGTGGAGCAGCAGCTGCAACCACTGACGTCTGTAAAGCACTCATAAGGAGAATTTTAACACGGGAGCCTCCGATGAATCTGTTAGCGCAGCCTATTCTGTACCTGCCGCCTGATGAGCACATGACATTCACTTCAGCCACTGTCACAACGTGGTGAACACGTGTGGGCGCTCACCTGCATTTAGCCAGAATCTGTGAGCTACCAAAAAAGAAGTCTTCATATGTTGAAGCCGCACCCCCAGTGCCTCTGAATGCAACTGTTTTTGGAGCTATGGACTTTAAAGAGGTGATTCAGGGAAAATGAGGTCCTAGGGATGGGTCCCAACCCAATATGACTGGTAGCCTTGTAAGAAGGGATCTGGACACAGAGGGAAGGCCCTGCCTGTGCGGTCACAGGGAAAACTCCACCCACAGTGAGCCAAGGAAAGCGGCCTCAGAGAGCCAACCCCACTGATGCCTTCGTCTCGAATTCAGGTTTCTGGAACCGTCAGAGAATAAATCCCCGTTGTTGGAGTCACTCCGTGTGCGCTCCTTTGTAACAGCAGCCCTGGCGAGCTTACGCATGCACACGCAATCTTTCCCAATGCCTGGAGCTCTGCCCTCAAGCTGGTTGTTTGAAAAGCCAGGTCTTTGTCCACGTGACACAATAATCAGGTGCTTTGTGGGCAAAAGCACAAGGTTAAACTGACTAACACTAAGCCCCAACAATATGGCCTTACTGAGAGAATGAACATATACATTTTTATCATTTATCTTCAAAAAAGCAAAGAAATCTGGATGCCATTTTTAATGTTTTAGTGTGGCAGAAACTGAAACTTGGATAGCAGATGCACCTTAACGATAGCATACCATTAACATTTTAAAACTTGTAATTAGCCGTGGCTCAGTGGGTTGAGCACTGGCCCGTGAACCAAAGAGTCGTAGGTTCGATTCTCAGTCAAGGCATATGCCTGGGCTTTGGGCCAGGTCCCCAATAGGGGACTCAAGAGAGGCAACCACACATTGATGTTTTTCTCTCCCTCTCTCCCTCTCCCTTCCCCTCTAAAAATAAATAAATAAAATCTTTTAAAAAAGCAACTTGTAATTACTCTTTCAAGGAAATTCAGCAAATCAAAGAAACATGTATACTTATTAAGTACATTTACAAACTTAGCTCCGTGAGTGAAAAATATTTTCCCAAATCAAAGTGACCAGGAGGCAAATACCCAAGCTGAAAATCTCTGGTAGACCTCATTAAATCTCCCTCAAGGACCTACCACTAGATGGAGACAGTGAGCAGGAGTAAGGTCCTTGAAACTTAAGAGTACCCTTTTTTTTTAACCGCCCCCCCCCACACACACAAAAATTACAAGGCAGTGGAATTATTTTTCTTACATAGCTGTGGTTGCCTGTTATGACTTTTTGATTCCTGGTTTAGTCCTAAGAACTTCCTTTAACTCCATCTGACCCATGAATCATGTCAATTTGTTGCCACGGTTTTACATCCCAGATGCACGTTTGGTGGAACTGAAAGCCAGCACGGGCTCGGATAATGAGGACATCTCAGTCAGGGGGAGAAGACACTGAGGGCAGTTTATCATTTTTATTTTTTTAATTCTCATATGAGGATACACCTACTGATTGTAGACGGGGGAGGGAGGGAGCAAAGCATCGACGTGAGAGAAACACATCAATTGGTTGCCTCTTGCACACGCCACGACAAGGATTGAACCTGCAGCCACAGCATGTGCCCCGACTGGGAATCGAACTCACGACCTTTCAGTTTACAGGATGATGCTCTAACCAACTGAGCCACACCGGCCAGGGCAGCACTGTGGGCACTTTAGATGCTATGAAATGAAATACTTTTCAAGTTTTTTTAAAAATTAATTTTATTTAGTATTAATATATCATTCATTGAATGTAGTAATTTAATAGACTGCTACTATGTAGTCAACATGCTATCTTGTTGTAATTTCTAATAACATCCCCAAGATGAACCTTCAATCCTGGTAGGGGGGAATTCCTGGTTTAAGATGGTGAAGGCAAACCAGTTCTGAGAACACAGACTTCACTGGCCAACTCCAAAGGTGCCAAATTTAACCGTGGCCCAGGTTTGTTCTTAGAACCTGTCAGAGAGACAGACTCATAGATGGAGAACAGATGACAGCTAGTTGGGGCGGGTGGGAGGAGGCTCAGGGGCGGGGAGATTGAGCAAAAAAAGAAAGAGGACTCATGAACATAGATAACAGGGTGGTGATCACTGGGGGGCAGGGAGTACAAGGGGACTAAATGGTAATGGGAAAAAATATAATAAAGATTATATTAAGAAAACGGAAAGAACCTGTTGGAAGGCATTGAGTTGAAGCCAGGTGAAATGAAAAACATTCCGATTCCTCCAAGTCACCAAGCAGTTGTATTGGAGAGGAGGAGTCGGGGTAGGACCGAGCCAAGGAGACAGGCAGCGTGTTGGTTGGTGGCCAGCAAGCACGGATGGCTTTCGCAAACAATAACGCACGCGCTCACAGGAAACGAAACACTTGGAAACATGCATGCTCCTTTCGGGCTGCGAGGACCACCGAGATCCTGTCCAGAGAGTCCTGGGGTTCCCAAATCACGCTCAGCTTTTCAGAGGACCCATACTGGCGTCCAGATTCGCCTCCTGGATTACGCTGAAGAAGACAGCCTCTGATCCCAGTGTGGAGCAGAAAAGACCCAGCATGGTGACAATAGGTAGGCTTTAACCCTGAGAGGGCAGGAAGGTAGGTTTCTAGGTAAAGTCAAGCTCTTTGTTTCCTGGCTGAGGCACATAAGATGATTTATTCCAGCGTTTCCTGGCAATGCCTGGTCCTCCCATCAAACCACCACGGGGTGGGAAACGTGGTGGCCAGGGAGAGGAGCGCCCCTGCCCCTGAGGGGCCACGGCTCCCGAAAGGGCCCTGCCTTCCAGTGGTTCGGGAATCTTGTTCCACGTGAGAGAAGATGTGTAGGGCGCTGACTCCAACGAGGAGTCCTTCGGTGAGAGTGTTGCAGACGCAAGTTTGAGTTGCTTGGTCTTTACTTCACTCACATACTGACTTGAACTTTTCTGTAAGAAAAAGTGGTATTTTCTTTCACTAGAAGTTCTGCTGGGCTCCCGACACCTGCTCAAGAGGCAGCGGCCAAGGCGAGAGTTTGAAGTTAGGCGGCTCAGTGTGGTCTAATCGGATTCGCTTAACCAGGGGGTGGAGCTCTTACGTTTCCTCATTTGTTTGGTCCACAAACACTTACCAAATACCAACCATGAGCCCAGTGCCATTCTAGGGTCTGGCTATGTGGTGATTAAAAAGACAGGACAGCTCTGGCTGGTGTGGCTCAGGGGATTGAGTGCCAGCCTGCGAACCAAAGGGTCACTGGTTCGATTCCCAGTCAGGGCACGCACCTGGGTTTTGGGCCAGGTCCCCAGTGGGGGCGGGTGTGAGAGGCAAGCACACATTGATGGTTCTCTCCCTCTCTTTCTCCCTCCTGCTTCTCTCTAAAAATAAATAAATAAAATCTTAAAAAAAGAGAGAGATAGACAGAACAAATCCCTGCCTTCATGTGACTTATGTCATGGTAGGTAACTAGACAAAAACCATCTAAGTGAATAAATACCTAAAAGACTTTAAGTAGGTGGTAAGTGCTATGAAGAACCTGTGAATGTTGCCTTATATGGCCAAAGAGACTGCAGATGTGGTTCAGCTAAGAATTCTGGGGTGGAGAGATTACACTGGGGAGATAGAGTTAAAAAAACAAAATCTCCTGCCAGCCTGGGAAAGCCGCCCACAAAGGTAGGAGGGAAAGGGGACAGCGTCGTTACTGAGTGAGCCTCACACCAGAAGCAGACACGCCTGACAGGCAGTCCGCCCGGAATGGCAAAGGCAGAAAGGAAGCTCACCTGTTACACGGCCCTGCAGGTGCGACTGTCGTGTGACTGTCCCCAGTGCTGGGGCCAGAGGCCTGGACCAC
>PVIA01007620.1:0-81089 GCA_004024845.1 Tonatia bakeri | reverse complement strand
TAACCTCTGTTTCTTAACTTGATCTGTTCAGGTTCCTTGTGTTTATGGTGTGATCTTCTGTGGTAGAATACCTGCGAGGATCAGTGATGTAGTCTCTTTTGGGTATTCTGGTGTTCACAGCTTCCCCCTATTTGTTCCCCGTGGGTGCGCACAGCTCCTGCGTTTCTGCTGGTTCCAACCCCTGATTGGGGACAGGGCCTGCTACGCCCTCACGGGCGCCCAGCCTGGGTCTCCTGATTTTTTTTTAGAGAGGGAGGGAGAGATAGAGAGAGAGAGGGGAAAAAAAACATCAATTTTATTGTTCCAGTAATTGATGCATTCATTGGTTAATTCTTATATGTGCCTTGACTGAGTATGGGACTGCCAACCTTGGTGTACTGGGACAACACTCTAGCCAAGTTAGATACCTGGCCAGGTCTATAATGATTTCTAAGTTGTCTATTTCCAAAAGTGGAGTATTGAGATCTCCAACTCTTTTTTAAAAAAGATTTTATTTATTTACTTTTTAGAGAGAGGGGAGGGAGGGAGAGAAATATCAATATGTAGTTGCTTCTTAAGTGCCCCCTACTGGGGACCTGGCCTGCAACTCAGGCATGTGCCCTGACTGGGAATCAAACCAGTGACACTTTGGTTCACAGACCAGCACTCTATCCACTGAACCACACCAGCCACAAAAGATCTCCAGCTCTTAATGTTTAATTGTCTATTTTCCCTTCATTTCTGTCTTTTCTAATGCATGTAGTCTCTGTGAAGGACACATGTGTTTGCAATTGTTATATTTTCCTGATGGATGAACTCTTGTCATTATGAAATGTTCTTTATCTCTAGTGAAAATTTGTTTTAAAGTCTACTTCATTTGATATTGGTATATCTATTCTATATCTATTCCAGTCCTGTGTTTGCATGGTATGTATTTTCCCATCCCTTTACTTTCACCCTATTTGTATCTTTGAAAGTAAAGTATGTCTCCTGTAAACATCATATAGTTGGTCTTGATTTAAAAAAAAATTAAATCTGGTATTTTTTGCCTTTTGATTTGATTGATTGATCTAATCCTATTTAATGTTATTAACCTTGTTAAGTGTATACCTGCTATCTTTGTTTTGTTTTCTGTGTGCTTTATGTTATCTTTGTTCTTCTGTTCATCCTTTACGTTTTTCTTTTGTATCAAGTGTTTTTTTCCCCAGTGTAACACTGTAATTGCTTTAATTTTTAAGAATATATTTTTTAAATTGTTTTTCTGTTAGTGGCTCTATGGCTTACTGTATGTATAATAAATTCTCTAAATCTAAATTATACTGACTTACTACCAGTACCATATAGAAATTTTATTCCTATATAGTTTCATTCTCCCCTCCCCCTTTTCTAGTGTTAATTGTTATAGATAATTGTGTTTATGTATGTTACAAAGTCAATGATACACTATTAAAATTATTTTATGTAAACTGTCTTTAAAAAAATTGAAAGAACAAATAATATTTGAGTTTTTATATTAATTTTTTTTACCACTTCTAATTTTCTTCATTTGTCTCTCTGAATATGACTTACCATCTGGTGTCATTTTCTTGCTACAATACAGCTTTGGTGACATCCACTTCCTCATACTATTATTTTAATCAGCAATTCTCAGAGTTTTAGATTTCATAGAATAAGATTTCAAAGTTATTTTGTGATAGACCAATTTGTACTTTGTAAGTTTGGACATCAAAAAAGAAACCCAACCAACTATCCTTTACTATCATCATCATTTTTTAAAGGAAATCGTGTTTTTACCATCCCTTCTTTTCCTGCCTCTTTCAAATAGGAAGGCTATAATCCCAGAGAAAGGACTATCCCTTCCTGAAGAAAAGACAGTTGGAAATGTTCAAGTAAAAATTTTGCAGCAGACTGATAAACTTCATCAGAGATGAGCATTTGGGAACCTTTGATTTATGCAAGTTATAACAATATCATCATTATTAACAATGGTGACTAATTTTATTTACAGGGGTGTCCAACTTTTTGGTGTCTCTGGGCCACACTAGAAGAGGAAGAGTTGTCTTGGGCCACACATTAAATACATTGTGACATGTGATCACACACACACAAATCTCATACTTTTTGAAGTAAATTTATGATTTTGTGTTGGGCTGCATTCACAGCCATGCTGAGCTGCATGCAGCCTGTGGGCTGCAAGTTGGGCACCCCTGAATTTTAATTCATGTTATGTATGAGTCACACTGTTCTTAAACATCCTATGTATATGACTCATTTGCCAGCATAATCTATGGAGTGGATAATATTATAATTATCATTTATAGTGGAGAAAACTGAGGCACAGAGAGGTTGGGGAACTTGCCCAAGGTCCTACAGTGGCAGAACCAGGATTTAAACCTAAGAGTTCTGGCTCCAGCATCTGTACCCAAAACTGCTGTGATAAGCTGTGGCAGATTGGCTGAATGTGGCCCTAGACCATTATGGGGAACAAAAATAACTCTCACTCAGACATTGGTTTTGTTTGGGATGGTGAAAAATGAGGTTCCTACGTGTGTCCCAGAGAGAGGAACTTAGACCTTGACTGTGTGAGTGATAGGTTGAACAAAGCAGCAGTGGAGATCCCTTCATGTGCATTGAACCAGAGAGCGCACTGGTTGTGCAGAAGTATTCATAGAATGAGCTAGGTTTATTATCCAACCAGCTGCAAAACCCAAAAGTCTGGGTGTCATTTTTGACACTCTCTCAACCTCATGACCTGTCATTGAGGTTTATTGATTCACTCTCCTAAATATATTTCATATTTATCTACTTTTCATTTTCTTTGGCTCCATGCAATCCAAGTCATCTTCATGGCTTGTCTAGTTTATTTTAACAGTCTCCTAAATTTGCCTTCCTGCTTCTTGTCTTGTTCTTGAATTCATTTATTCTGTACACTGACTGAATGGGTTTTCTAAATAAAAACCCAGTAAGGTCATACCTCTTCTTATAATCTTTAAATTGTTTTCTTCTGCTGCAGAACACTCCTAATAAACACTGCAAGACTTTCTATTCATTGTTCTCTTTCTATTTTCCCTTTCTTGTCCTAAATTCCAGCCATAAAAATTGTTTTTTTGTTTTTTTTTTATCCTCACCCAGGGACATGCTCTTTGATTTTAGAGAAAGGAGGAGGGAGGGAGGAAGGGAAGGAGGGAAGGAAAGAAGGAGGGAGAGAGAGGGAGAGGAAGAGAGAAAAAGAGGGAGAGAGATGAGAGAAAAACATCAATTAGTCACCAATCAATTAGGGGCCAAACCTGCAACCTAGACATGTGCTCTGACCAGGAATCGAACCCACAACCTTCAGTTTACAGGATGATACTTCAAACAACTGAGCCACACTGGTCAGGGCAAAAATTCTTGCTTTTTAAATAGGTGTTTGTTGAATAAGTATATAAAATATAAAACTTCATCTTAGATTCAAAAATTTAATCATGAAAGTTTTACATTTCCTAGGACTTTCATGACAGTTCTACAAACCAGGTGTCTTAGGGCAAGAGACACTTACTATTCACAGTTCTGGAGGCTAGAAGTCTAAAATCAAGATATGGGCAGGGTTGCTTCTTTCTGAGGACTGTGAGGGGAAATCTGTCCCGTGCCTCGCTCCTAGCTTCTAGTACTCTCAGTAGTGTTCTCCCTATGTCTTCATGTCGTCTACCCTCTATGTGTGTCTCTGTTCAAATTCCCCATTTTTATAACAACACAGTCAGTTATATTGGATTAGAGGCCACCATAATCCTGATAACCTCGTCTTATCTTTTTTAAAAAAGATTTTATTTATTTATTTTTAGAGAGAGGGGAAGGGAGGGAGAAAGAGACGGAGAGAAACATTGATGTGCAAGAGGTACATCTAATGGTTGTCTCTTGCATGCCCCCAACTGGGGACCCAGCCCACAACATAAGCATGTGCCCTGACTGGGAATTGAACCCACAACCTTTCGGTTTTCAGGCTGGCGCTCAGTCCACTGTCATACCAGCCAGGGTAACTTCATCTTATCTTGATAATCTGTAAAGACCCTATTTCCAAATAAAGTCATGCTTATAGCTACTGGGGGTTAGAACTTCATTTTTTTTAGAGAACATAATTCAAACTGTAACAAAAATATCTTTTCAGATATAACCTATTTCAGAAACTTTGAACATAGATAAAGGCAATATTGTGAACAATTCTACCATCCTAAATAACCGTTGTTGGCATTTTGGTGTGTTTTCTTTTGTTCATTTGTGTAAGCACAGTAGGAATCTTTATCAGCAGTGTCATTGGAACAGATATCCTTCCTTTAGCCAGTCTGTCAAGGACATTTGACTTGGCAGTCTTTGCCCCCAGGACTCAGAACAGTGCTGGGAACCCACAATGCGCTCATTGAATAAATGGTCTCAGAATGAATGGCTGTGGATCTGTCATCACCAGAGAAGTTGAAATGTGTCTTCACTCTGGCCAGAGACCCCCACCATGGAGGCAACAGTTTGGAAAGAGTGCCCGAGTGACGGGAATACCTTGCTGCTTTTTCATATTGCTGCTTCTAGATACCACCCTGAAGGCTTTTGTGAAAGCTGTATACTTTTCTAAGAAAAAAATATTAATAATATTTTTATCATTTTATCAAGAGTCAGGCTATTTTGGACTCCCTGAAAATGAAAATTCAAGAAAAGTAAAGGCTGGTTTGCACAATAAAGGGACAACTTTTCTAGGCCTATTTTTCTTTCCTAGTTAAGTGCTTGAAATTTTTCTTTTTCTCCCCTATTTTTCTTGCTCTTTGTTTCCTCATTTTTTGTTTTCTTCTTTTTCTTCCATGTACAGATGGCATAGTCTTCTCTGAGTGTGCTTTCAAACCCCTGAGGATCAAACTCCTGGGAACAAACAGATGAAAAGGCAATCGGATTTGAGAGAAGGCTGGATTTACTCAGGGGCAAATTCAGAGTCCTGACCTGTGAGGGGTGGGTCTTCATATTGCGGAATAGACAACCCTCAGGCAGGTAGTGGGGGGTTGTATCTGGGGTGCACGTGACTTTTCCAATTCCTGTTCAAAATGACCAAAAGTGTTTATCCGTGCTGGTGCTGTAACTTTGTATGGCTGATCTAACAACTACATGAGTGGGCAAAAGTAGGTTTACTGTTGTAATACTACAATTGATAAATAAATAATACAAGAAGAAACCTTGCATTTCATGTACTCACAACTGTAAACCTACTTTTGCCTGCCCCTGTATACTGGAACCCGTATGCCCATGAGAAACTGTATACTTACTGTACCATGAAATTGCTTTTCAATGTTTTTGGTTGTCTAGCACCGAACATTCCCAAGCAACCTCCACCACAAAAGCTGTGAGGGCCAGACTTGGCTTTTCTCTAATCTCAAAAGCTGAGCCCCAGTACATCACACCTTCCAGCATGGAAGTTCTTCCATCTCTTGGAAATCTTGCTTTTGGGGTGCTCCCCCTCAGAAGCCAGCCACCATGCTGAGAGAAGCCCAAGCCATATACAAGGGCCACGTGTAGTAGTTCTGGTCAGCAGCCAGGATCACTGCCAGCATGTGAGTGAGCCACCTTGGACTCATCCAGACCTACCCTTCAGGGGACAGCAGCTCACGCCACCCCCTACTACCTGCCTGAGGGTTGTCTATTCCCCAATATGAAGACCTCCTCCCTCCACAGGTCAGGACTCTGAATTTGCCCCTGAGTAAGTCCAGCCATCTCTCAGGTCCTATTGCTTTTTCATCTGTATGTCCCAGGAGTTTGATCCTCGGGGGTTTGAAAGCACAACCAGAGAAGACTATGCCATCTGTACATGGAAGAAAAAGAAAAAAACAAAAAACAAGGAAAAAAAAGCAAGAAAAATGGGGATAAAAAGAAAAATTTCAAGCACTTAACTAGGAAAGAAAAATAGGCCTAGAAAAGTTGTCCCTTTATTGTGCAAACCCGCCTTTACTTTTGCTGACCTCTGTTTGCAGTGCATGAGAGGTCCTGAGTGAGAAGTGCCCTGCTGACTCCAGGCAACCCCTACAGCTGAGAGAGATATTAATAAAGTCTTTCTAAGCTGCTAAACTTTGGGGAAAATTTGTAGGTAGCAATTGATAATAAGAGTGCCTCTTCTTCTGGCTGTAAGACCTGGGCGTATAACTCACCCAATGGGCCCAGGCTTTAAATTTAGAACAAATGACGTAAAGATAGAGGGACAGCAGAGAGCTTATGGAAGCAGCAATGGCTGTAGCCAAATCCATTGCCCAGGGCAACAGTAGCAATGCATTCATTCAGCTGCATTGGGCAGTGGCTGGTTCTGGCGGTGGTGCCTTTCCCGATGGTTCTTGTGGTATGATTTTTGGCTCTGTTCTTGCTTTCCACTCTTCCCTATTCCTATCTGTTTTCTCAGTCTGATTTTTCAGACTTCCTGGGAGTTCCATGAGCTATTCTATATCCTCTCAATCAATTCTTCTTCTCAAATCAGTCAGGGTCAGTTTCTGATGTGTACAACTAGTAACTAATTGATAAGCAACCATATTATTACTCCTTGTCCTGGTTGGGAGTGACTGTAGAATTGGAGGAATAATCTATTAAATCTCATGAGCATTTTCACCCTGTGAGGCCAAATGTGATGTTTAGTAGTGACTCAAAACTATTGAGAGGAGGCATCATGGTAGAATGGGTGGGGGAGGGGAAACCAAACACAGAGCCTGGTAGGAGTGAGGAGTTGCGTGTTGCAGCCCCAGAACTGCCACTAATTTCCTTTGTTGATATTCAGCATGTTGCTTACTCTCTCTCTGCTGTTTCCTGACCTTTACAGGTGAGAATTAGACAATACCAGATAATACCTAATATTGCTTTCAGCTCTGAGGTTTTCCAAGGTTGCTCTCTTTTGTTAATTTTAAGCAGATGTTTCCTCCAGACATTGTCAAGAGAAGAGATCCATGTGATCCACTCTGGACCCCACAACCCTCAGGATGACCCTGGGGAACTGGGCAGGGCATATTACAGATGCTCAGTAAATTATTTTGAATGAACAGCTGAGTGGTATTCTCCTGGGTACTGGGGTTAGATATCAATAAACTATGATTCTGGAGAGGCACAGACAACTACATCACTGTGAGAAACATTTATATTAGAGACTTGAAGCAAAAGTGTTGGTGACACAGAGAAGGGGGACACACAAGTGAACTGCCTGAAAGGTGTGTGTGGTTGTGTGTGTGTGTGTGTGTGTGTGTGTGTGTGTGAATGCATGTGTGCTGGGGGGAAGTTAAGGGAAGCCTTTGTAGGGGAGGTAACTTTATGCTGGAGAAGTAGATGAAGGGAACTCCAGGTGGAGAGAACAAGAGAGAAAAAGCACCAAAGACCATGGAGATGTTTGGAGAACAACCATCAACTCACGTTGGCTGGAATGCAGGCTTGCTGGTGAGATGGGGAGTGTGGGGGAGGCAGTGGGAAATAAGGCAGGGCTGGATCATGAGAGGCCTTCTAGAACAAGGGAATGAAGTTACTCCTGTGGGCAAATAGGGGCCATAGACATTTTTAAACATTAAATATTAATTTGATGAGATCAAAACTCCAGGGCTGTCTTTTGGTCAAGATGCTGACAGACAAAGAAAATGTTTTCTCTCCTTATTCTGCCAGAATAAGGAGACATTTTTTTGGTTGTGTCTGGACAGAGGTTTGTAAAGTGACACAAAACTGCCTCTTTACAAACCAGAGTTCAACTTCTGAAGCTCCAAGGGATTAGACGCTTCATGGAACAAGACACCCAAATTTTGTCGGTACAAGCACGTATTTTACTGGCTCTCTGTGAAGGTGAGACTAGGGAGGACATAAATGAAAGTATCAAATATTCTAAAGCATGTGTGGATTAACTTGGTGAAAAGTAAAGTTTCTCTACTTCATGAATTAATGTCTTTTAAAAAATTAGAAACTTTACAACAAGAGTGAGAAAACCCCAAAAACCTTGGAGATGTTTTTGAATACTAAAACATCCATATATGCTCAGTCAGAGTGATAAAAGACATGTTGTCTTATTGGAATGCATTGACATTGTAAAAGGCTTTCTTCGTTATATTTAAACTTGCATGTCAAAAATTATTCTCTGCATACAGTTTATTCTCTATTCGATGTTACTGTGCAGTGATGTTGATATAAAGCGAGACAGGACACTTTTAAGTTCTAAGCTATGATTGTTGGACAAGAATCTTGACAATGCCAGACTAATCTCTTCTGATTGGGGCTGTATTGATATGGGCTGACAACATAAACCCATGCTGGAATATTCTAATCCATCACCTGGCATATGAGGCATTTTACCTTGGGCTTTATGGGAAGAGAATCCATTTGCATCTGTATTTCAAAGTGAGTTTTTCTAGTTGCATGAATGTTCCAACTTGCCACCATCTCTTTATAAGGAGGGATCACAATAGGCAATCTTGAAATTAAAGAAACAGCAAAATGTTTGTATAGAGCTATCTGTACTTTCATTCAGAACCACAGTTACCCCTGTTGTCTTTGAAATCTTTTCTTTGTGTAATGCTTCACGACTTGATCTCTGTCACATGGGAAAATCTGGGCCAGGATAAAAATCTTCACGAAATGGTCCTCAAATTGTCCTTTGTTTCTTGGTGGAAATGGAAGGGACCAGACATTATGGAGTGGAAACAAGTCACCCTGTATATTCCTTGTCAGAGTTCGACCTGCAGAATTCATGAGCATAATAAAATGGTGGTTGTTTTCATGCCCTAAGTATTGGGAAGTATGTTATGCAGTAATTAGATAAGTAAACAGGTATTATGGTTGGTACCTGAACAACCTTGAATAAGCTAATTAACATTAAAGCTCAGTTTCTTTATCTTCAAATAGGGTTAATGATAGTGATATTGATAATCTATTAACTGCCTTTTACTTGCTGGGCATTTGTATATATACATAATTATACACCATATATGCATGGATATATTATACAATCAATTTTCTTTATTCATGGTAGTTATGTTCTATAAAGTAACTGCAAACACTGAGTCTTCAAATATTGAAGAGTTGTTTCTAGGGGAAAGAGAGGGTCAGGTTCCTGAGAGTCTCTCTGGTCACAATATTTTCAACAACCAGTCAATACATAACCAGGTTTTTATGTGTGCTTCTGTTTTAAGACCTTTAATATATTCATTAACATGAACTCACAGCCAGCCGACAGCACCATTATCATGTCTGAGTGTAGCTTACCTAATAACACATGTGTTTTCTCTGTAAGGCATATCACAGCTTTTTTGTGCTTGGCAACAGTAGGCAGCACTGCAATACTATGCTTGAGATTGTTACAAACAACAAAATCACCAACAAAATAAGAAAAACATGACATTAAATATACCATGAAAAAACACTTGTTTTAAGTATGAGAACTGAAACAAGAAGGCAAAGAGTATGGCCTTGTTTGACCTCAGCTGGGACTGCATACTTTGCATGAGTGACATTTTTTACCACTCTGCACATGTCCATGAGTGACTGCAGAAGAGCCACAAGTATTAACTTTGAGGTTACAAATAAATTCTAGGAAGTTGGGGAATTAGCAAATGTGGAATCTGTGAATGAGGATCAAGAGTATATATATAAATAATCTCATTTTATTCTCATAATAGCTCTATTGTGTAAGATTAGATGTTTGCTCTTGACCATTCTACTAATATACTCTACTGCTTTAAAAAAATTATTTATTTAGTTTTAGAGAGAGGGGAAGGGAGGGAGAAAGAGAGGGAGAGAAATCAATGTGTGGTTGCCTCTCGCATGCCCTCTATTGGGGACCTGGCCCACAACTCAGGCACGTGCCCTGACTGGGAATCAAACTGGCAACGCTTTGATTTTGCAGGTGAGGGCTCAATCCACTGAGCCACACCAGCCAGGACTGCTCTACTGCTTTTTAACTTTTGAATGTTAAATGAGATAACATGTATAACAATATTTTTTGAAATATTTTATTTTTCTCTTTTGCATTGTTTTGGGCATGACTTTTTTCTATTCTCCAGAGGCATTAGTTTGCCTCAGAGAGGATGGAGAAGCTATGGCAGACATGCTGAGAAAGAAAGAGCAAATAATTAAAGCCACCACTGTTACAGTGCATACTATTTGCAGGTGCTGTTCTCTCTGCTTTCCATACATGAATTCAATCCTCCGAGTAGCCCCACAAGGTAGGTGAAATGATATAATATGCACCCAGGCAGTCTAGCCAGGCTTTACCCTGATGCATTTGGGTACAGTGCAGCAGTCAGTTTTTGACATGCAGAGTACAAGATTTTATTAGGCCAGAGCACAAAAGTATACCTAAATAAAGTAGTATTAGAGAAGGAATTCCTCATTTTCCTTGCTCACATACCAAGATTTCAGGCTGGTCACTAGAGAATTTCCTTTAGAATGTAGAGACTACTCCTTTGCTTTTAAGGCATGGCATCTCCGTGAAGGAATAGGATGCAGTGTAGGAGGAGTGTGGTTAGATTTGTCTCTTTTTCCATGGTGGTCTGTGGGAAAGAGAAAGGAAATAGAGGTAGGCAAAAGCAGAACCCATACTTGGGTTATGGCTCTACACTTACTCCCCCACTGACAACCAAGGTCAAAATCCTGAGGAAGGGACACATTAGATATATTCAAAGGAAAGTAGAAATAAGGATTTTGTGGGAAGCAGACTTATATGATGTGCTCTGTATCAAAGAACATTGTCACTGTAGTGGCATTAGGGCGAGGAAGACCCAAATCAGGGTCATTGCATACAGCCATATGGGTTGTACACTGCACACCGCCACAGGTCACTGCACACTCAGCCTTTGATGGGAATGCTTTGTTGTATTTTGTGGTGGTTCTAGGCTGAACTGGCTTTTGGGAGTCTGTTTTGGCTTCTGTGTGTGATAAGGAAAAGTCCAGAAACTCCCCTGTGCCTTGTGGAGGAATGGGCAGTGGTTGATGGGCCTAGCAGGCGGCACTCTCAGAATAGGTATTCCACACTTAATGAAGCAGAAACCAAGGTAGGCAGCATAACTCCCTGGAATGGAAATCAAGTGGCAGTTTTTTATTTGCTATACAATGTCATGATCCCTTTGGCATGGAAATACTTGCAGGGAGAGTTCAAACCTTCTCAGGCACCAGGGTGACCTGGAGCACATACAGCCCTGGCTGCCAGTTTCCCCTTCCACCAGGATGGGAAAAACCTGCTGCCCCAATCCACTGGAGATGGGCAACCCCCAGTCCAGGATATGCTAAGTATCTGGAGCCAGTATGGGCAAGAGGCTAACTCCACCAACTGACCTGCAAATGCACTGTGGTGCTGCTAGCCCAGGCAGGGGTGGCCACCAGCATGCCCCACTCTACTCCAGTCCTCTCAGCACCCACACCCAGATCCCCATTGGGGCAGAGGGTGCTAGTGGTCACTGGCTAGGGGAATGAAGTAGGGAAGAAAGAAGGCAGGCAGGACCCTGTTGCCAAGATTCCCTTATAGAGAGGTGGGACCCAGGGTAAGCCACTCCTCCAAGTCTCTAGCACATGCTCTATTGTCCCACCAACTTCATTTATAAAACATGAATTCAAAGATAAGCTTATTAAGAATATTCAAAAGACGACCACGGAGCATCAAACCCTAAGTACTTCTGTACTGTTTGTAAGACCAGGAAATGTATGCTATTCCTGCCTGGAGAGCTCAGATTCTCTTACATCCCCAAGGCTTTGCACATACGGGGCCCACCACCTTCCATCAAGTCCCTTCCGACCTAATGAGTCTGACAAATTCCCAATCATCCTTTAAAACTCATGATGGCATCACCTCTCCTGTGAAGTCTTTCCTGCCTGCTCTGTCCTCCCTTGCGCATACCCATGTTACCTCAGGCACACTTCTGATACAGTATTATCAAACTTTATTTACATTTATTTATGTCAGTCTGTCTTTCCCATGAGCCTAAGAAATTTGAAAGCAAAGTTAGCCATTGTTATATCCCAAAGCATGTTAGGTACTCAGCTCTGAGTCATTTCTGGACTTTTTTTATGTGTGTTGACTTGGTCCCTACCCATCCTGTGGGCATGAGTGGATGAAGTCTGCGGCCAGTGGTCCATCAGGCCTGGCAGGTCCTTGATGCTGAATTGGCCCTCCTTCAGCTCTCGCTAGCACCGCACATCCCTATTGACCATGGCAGGTCAAGAGAGAGACTGGAATACACAATGTTTTTTATTTCAGAACTCACCCCACCTCCTTTTCTTTTTTAAACAGGGGACCTAGAGTTTTGACTTTGTGCTCGGTTCCAAAAGTTCTGTTGCAAGTGCTCAGTTTGGGGGAAGGGATAGCTCTGAGTGCAGACCCCAAGCCACCACATCTTTCTGTCCCCCATTTGGGTGTTGAGTGACTTGACTTTACAGGAGCCCTCAGTCAGTTTTCACTTTACAAATAAGAACATTTACAAAAGTCATCCAGTTTACCTGGAAGACAGAAGACAGAGCCAATGTCAGAGGTCCCAGCTCCAGAATCCACCCTGTTTGTCAACCCTGGAGGGTCCTACTCCTCTGTAGTCTTCCATGGGCAGGGTGATAGACAAAATACAAGGTTAGTGCAGAGAGAAAGGGGAGCTATTGATTTACTGCATCGGGAATGTGTTAAATTGTACCCTAGTGGCCTAAGAGAGTTAATACATGATCCAAAGCAGGCAATTTACTGGCCAGCAATTGAGAGGAATATGGAATCAGTAGACATAAGTGCTGGAGTGGGTTGTAGTGGGGGAGCCTGAGATTATATGGCCCATCTCTTAATAGACAATGAAACTGACTCAAGAGGTGAAGTGACTCACCCAAGTCACTCAGTTACTTGCTTCCAGATGGACTTGATTCAGGTTTTCTGACTTTTCTAACTCTCCTGTCTCTGAATCCAACAACTAATAAAAGTGATCATAAATTTTGTGGCAAAGAATTCAGTTGATATTTGTATAGCACTGTATATTTGTACCTTCAGAGTGGCATGTATTTTTTTTAATTCTTTTTCCTTCTGGACAAAAAACTTCAGTGGCCTAATATTTATGCAGACCGGTCGTTTTTTTGAGGATGAAATTTATGAAGCATACAAAATTGTCCCCCATCACCAGGGTTTCCTAGCTTGGCTCTGAACACAACCAACGAGAAATACAGCCTCCTCATCTTGAATAGTGACCGTTCCAGTCTCGTAGAGGCAGCAGGACATTGATACAATGAGCTCAGCTGGTTGCTTGGAGTAGGATGTGAAGGACTTGCTGGAACGGGCCAGGTGAGAGCTGGTGAAACCACATGCCTTCCTGCAATAGTAATACAAAAAAAGACAATGTTCCATCAAATTGTTCCCTTTCAGTATGGTATATTTATTATAATCCAGGGTAGTTTTGCTTGCTGTCTAGGGCCAAGGCTTTCCCCTATTAGGTCAAAATAAATATTTGGAACTATGAGAAGAGCCTGAGAAATCCGAATGGGAGAAAGTGAGTAGATGATAGATGATATGGCAGCTCAGAACACTTGGCTAGGTGTTAAAGTGAGACACCAAGTGGAGTGGATTATTTTTCTCAAAAAGTGGTCTCGCTGCGTCAGTTAATGAGTCCCTAGTTACTTCTGGGGTCTTGAATGAGATGGAGACACTTGCTTAGACATAAGAACACTTCTATCTTTGAACTCATTTCTGGGATGAGGCTCAGAAGGAATTGTGTCATACCTCCAGTGCACTGACCTGGAGTTTTAGGGTTAGCTGGTTCCATTCTGAGCCCCACTTGGTACTCCCCCAATTCCTCTCCATCATTTAATGCCTTGTAGGCACAAGATGGATCTGCACTCTAGATGGATCTTTAGAGTGCTGTAACTTAAAGGAGACATGGGTCCTGTTGATCAGGTTCCTCATTTTACAGATGGAAAAACTGGAAACCAGAGAAGTTTAGTCACTTATTCCAAGTGACCCAGTTTGTTAGTAGTAGGTCTGGGAGTAGAGCCCACATTTCTTTCCTCCATGCCATGGTACCTGGACATATGTGTATTATATAAATTATAATAATTTCAGGGGAAACTCTTGAAGTAGCAAACTTGACTACCAGAAATAGAATTTAAAATAATGTTTTGGAAAGCTGTTTCTAATGGTTTCCCATGGACTCTGGTACCCAATAGTCCCAATACTCTTTGAATCCATGTCATAGGATTACTGTGGATGTGAAATGGACAAGTGACTTGGCTTATTGATTCTTCTGATCACAGGAAGCAGCGAGATCTTCTCAAGGGCAAGACCTTGTGTTGTTACTAACATCCTTATGCCCAGCATAAAGTAGCTACTCAAAGGGTTCCTGGATTTCTGGGCAAGATCAGCAGAAACTCTTGTCTATCCCATTTTCACTACTTCAATGCTGTTGACCAGAGGACTTGCTATTGATCATAGTGTATCAGAGTAAAGAGAACATCAGAGAAAATATGGCTTTGCTGCTTTTTAATCTTGGAAAGTTTAACTTTTTTGAACTTGAGTTTCCTTACTTGTAAAAGAGTCAGAACATGAAATTTCTTTCCTGTGCTAACATTACATAATCTACCCCCCACACGCAAAAACCCCTAAATCCCGAAATACAGACTTTTACGTAATGAGAATTTTGATCGAAACATTATATATACATGTGTACGTCTTTGGCTTGTTCTTAGACATAATGTATGGGAAAGTAGATTTTTATTCTGAAAATCAAAAGCACATGGGTTTAAGTGACTTTACATTTGTATAGGCTAATCATTTCTTCTTGGCCTAATTAACAGCAGTAACAATACCACTGTGAAAATCAGAAGTTTTTAATAGCTATAGAGAAAAAAATCAAGAAATTAATTTTCAACTAAATTAAAATGAGATTTGAGGACAATATTTGTTTAATTTAAAAGGGACATTCTATCTATTTGGAAACCCCACAATTTACTCTTACATCTGCCATAAACCACTGTACAGCGACAACCAAGATACCATATTGCTTATTGTATTAAAGCTAAAGATTCTATAACTTGCATTCAGGGTGTTGGGTTGGGCTCAGGCTGCAGGAATTGATTTATAACTTGAGGTGAAAGTATGAAACCACATGGACTGTTGTCTGAGAATAAGTATGACCAATTACGCCTGTATTCCTCAAAGCAAATGCTACTCAAATCTCAACTCAGCCGACTTTTACTCTCAGCAGTGGTCAAAAGATATCAATCATATACTGCTTCATGGAAAAAAAAATCATTTAAGGGGAATTGACAACACTTCGCTGTATGTTTCCAAAGTTTAAGCAGTAGGGATCCAGGAATCAGAGGCTCTTAAGAGTGGGAAGAGACCATTTAATTCAGCCCTTTTATTTTATAGATAAAAAAAATAGACCCAAGGAGGTTAAGGGACTTGCTTAAGGGCACACAGCTAGTTTGAGACATAACGGGGAGCAAAACACAGGTCTCCAAACTTCTGGTCCAGGACTCTTTTCCTCCACATCCCTGAACTCCTGGTGTAATCATTACTTAAATCCCAAGGTGTGTCTGTCATTTGTCTGCTGTATGCAGAGGGATGCTGTGAGCATTCTATATGCTTCAAGTCATTTAATCCTCAGAATAACTCATTTAACCATTGAGAAACTGGGCTTTGAGTGGCTCCTAACATGGTTATTAAGTGGTGGGACCAGGATAGAAATTCAGGCAAGTTAATTTGGAGCCTAAACTGGGGCATGCAGGACACTCAGTTAAATTTGAATTTCAGATGAACAAAACATAATTCTTCATTTATTTTTTATTTTTGGTATACAGAGCATGTCCCAAATATTGCATGGGGTAATTAAAATTTAACCAAGCATCTTGTGTTTTTATTTACTAAATATGGCAACTTTAGGCCAAGCTGTTCTATTCCATGCTTGTTTCATCTCCTTGAGAAGTATGCTAGGTTCATTTCTCTGCTGCCATTTCTCTGACCCCCATCATATCTTGAAATTAAAATCATCCTTTGTTTCTAACATTTTCATTTCTTATAGCTAGAATTTGATTTAAGTCCATTGGGAGCTTGTGCTAAGAAGATTGGGAGCAAAATGGGGTAGAATGCATCTGGGGATAGGATTGCAATGGGTGCTCAGCTCAGTGCTGAGAACTGCTGTGTGAGCGGTTTTCTCTTATGAGTTGGGTGCTTTCTTTCCCTCGATATGAAGACATGATTTCTGGTTTTCCACTGGGCTTACTTTTCCCCCTTGTTTTCCCTAAGATAACACTATTTAATGTAAACTAAGCCCATAACCTGTTATGTTATTTGGTTTTTCTACAGGACTTGGAGCTGGGGGTAGCAGTATAACAGAAATCTTGAGGTCAGGCAAAGTGATTGAAGACCCGGATCCCTAGGTGTCCTGAGGAATGTGTTTTCCCAAATATGAGGAGAAGAATTTTCCCCTTATCTCCTCTCTTTTCAAGTCCACCCTGTACTGACATCTACACTGAGTCAAAAGCCAATGCAAACATGCCTCAGGAATGCAGGGAGGTTTCATCACTAGAAAACTTTAGATGTAATTCACTGTGTCCCGCCCCGCCCCCATGAGATCATCTCAATAGACATAAAATAAGGATTTGTTAACATTCAACACCAATTCCCATGAAAAGAAACTGTAATCTAAAAGTAGAAGGAAGGTTTCTTGGAAAAAAAGAATATATAAGAAACCTATAGCAAGCAACATACTTAGTAATGAAATATTGGAAACATTCCCATTGAAGTCAAGAGTAAGGCAAGGATTTAACATTTTTCTGGAGGTACCAGTCAATACAGTGAGTAGGGGGAAAGCAATCAGGTAAGAGAAAAAACTACATTTAGATATCGCCTAATTGTATGGCAAGAAAATCTTGGACAATCCACTGGAAATTATTAGGATTAATTAAAGGAAGTTTGGGAAGGTATCCAGAAATATGATTAATAGATACAAACTAATAGCATCTTACATTTTAACAGTATCTAGAAAAATGAACAGAAAAAAACTCAGTTAAAATAGAAAAATTCCTCAAATATCTTGGAATAAACTGGAGAGAGAATATAAGGCATATGTGCAGAAAATGATACAATTTTCTAGGACAATAAAAAGAAGGTCTGAATAAAAGAAGAAACATAGTAAGATTTAAACCACACCCCCACAATACCAAGATTACATATTGATCACATATTAATATTTCATATCTTTATGTAATATTATGAGCTAACATGGTAAACTTGTTAAAACCAAAAAGAAACATAAATCAACTCAAGAGATAGGCAAATTAAAAGCAACAATGAGCTATCAGATGGTGACAGACTTGGTGGGGGTGTAGAAATGAGGAATCATATACGTTTATGGAATTGTAAATTAGTACATATCCTTTTTGGAATTCAACTTGATTGGGGCTATTAAAATTTAAATGTATGAGAAAAACTAGATATTAACATTTAAAAGAAAGAACTTCTTACACCACTAACTTTCACAACTCACAAAAGTCAACCCAAAATCCATTAAAGAATTAAATGTAAGACCTGAAACCATAAAACTAGAAGAAAAACTAGGGAAAAAACTTTTCGACATTGGTTTGGGCAATGACATCAAAAGCACAAACAGCAAAAGCAAAAACAAACAAGTGGACTAACTCAAACTAAAAAGCTTCTACACAGCAAAAGAAACAACAAAATGGAGAGGCAACCTACAAATGGGAGAAAATATTTACAGATCATCTATCTGATAAGGGGTTAATATCCAAAATACATAAGAAACTCATACAACTCAGTAGCAACCCCCAAATAACCCAATTAAAAAATGGACAAAGGACATTTTTCCAAAGATATATAGATTGCCAACATGCATAGGAAAGGATGCTCAACATCACTAATCATCAGGGAAATCCAAATCAAAACCACAGGATCACCTCACACCTGTTGGAATGATTAGTATGAAAAAGTAGAAGATAAGTGTTGGTGAGGGCTGGAGACAAGGGAACCCTTGTGCACTGTTAGTGGGAATGTAAATTGGTATAGCCACTATGTAAAACAGTTTGGAGGTTCTTCAAATAATTAAACAGAGAACTACAAAATGATCCAGCGATTCATTTTCTGGGTACATAGTTCAAGGAAATCAAAACAGGATCTGGAAGAGGGATCTGCACCCCTATGTTCATTGCAGCATTATTCACAATAGCCAAGACCTGGAAATAACCAGTGTCCACCAACAAATAAATTGATAAAGAAGATGTGGTACATACACATACAATAGAAAATTATGTAGCCATTAAAAAGGGAAATCTATGATTTGTGACAAAATGGATGGAGCTTGAGGTCATTACACTAAGTTACATAAATCAAACAGAGAAAGGCAGTGTATGATCTCACTTATTTGTGGAATATTAAAAAAAACACAACCTCCCTCAAAACTCATATAAACAGTAGAATGGTGGTTGCCAAGGGTGGGGTGTTGGGAGAGATGGGAAGATGTTGGTCAAAGGGTAAAAAGTTCTAGTTATAAGATGAATAAGTTCTGGAGATCAAATGTATAGCATGGAGACTATAGTTAACAATACCACATTATATACTTGACAGATGCTAAAAGTAGATTTTAAATATTCTTGCCACAAAAAAATTGTAATTATGTGATGTGATGGGTATTAACTAATTTCATTATGGTAATCATTTTGTAATACATACATATCAAGCCACTACACTGCACACCTTAAACTCACACAATGTTATATGTCATTTATGTCTCTGTAAAGCTGGAAAAAAGTAGGGGGGAGTGTGGTGGAGCTCAATATAAAAACTTATAAAATAAGAGGAAAAGGTGTAAATATGTGAGAAAAAAGCATGATACATATGGCAAGTATAAAAGTATAGTAGCATTTGAAAAATAAATATCCCTATATGTGTACAGTAAATGAAAATGTGTACAAGTGAGTGTGGAAAAAAATGTCAAAGATTATTTTCTAAACTGTTTGTAGTGGTTATTCTGAGTTTAGGAACCCAGAGTGTTAGGGATCAAGCTGTTTTCTTAGATACTTCTATACTGTTTGATCTTTTTTGTCATAAAAATATTAAAAAGAGTGGAAGTCAGAATCAAGTCCTGTTTTATTTTCACATTTGTCGTTTGAAAGATTGGAGTGGAGATTTCCCCTTACTTCAAGAGTAAACCCGCAGTTAGTTTCCTTTAACTGTCGGTGATGTCCTTGAACAGTGAGAGAGGTATGAGGAAACAGACCTGTTTTTAAGCAGTGGCCATCCATTTGATATCAAATTTGTCTCTTTGGTAACAACTTCTTGCCAGAGACTGGTAAACAAACAGGAACCTCATGGATTCTTCTAGAAGCAGAAAGAAGAGGGATGAAAGTTTCCCACAAACTCTTGGTGACCCTTGTAAAATATTGGTTATTCTGCAGGTTGAGAAAGTTGTGACTTCCATTTGTCTTTCATATTCTAAATATTTTCTGTGATTTAAAGCATTCATTGCTTCCTTTTGCTGTCAAGGAAATGAAGGAAACGCATTTCAGTAGCACTTTGCTGAATGCACTTATCTCTAGCTACTGCTATAAATATGTAGCGATCAGATTCTCCCGGTGCCCAATAAATCACGGTCTCTGGCCAGAACTTTACTTTTGTCCTATGAAGAAACAGTCTCCTCCCCAAGTTATATAGTGAATTCTACAGTAACTCTCTTCCCTAGGGACTGAAAGTAACCAAAGGTAAATGTAGGTTTTAAACATGCTAATTCTGTGGCTTGATTTACAACAGGCTGTGGAACATCTGTGTGAACTTGTGACTGGAGGGTGCAGTTATGTCTGAGAGTTACTTACTGAGCACCAACTATGAGCCAGGCACTGTTTTTGTGCAAAGGTACATAGAAAAACAAGCCTTGAGAGGAAGAAGCAAGGCAGGTACATATGCAGGAAGCAAGAAGGTACATATTTGGGTCAAATGAGAGGGGCGGCAATGATTGGGCTTACCAGGAGAGATCCAACTGATTAAGAACATAAGAATTTGATTTAAAAGTTTTGAATATTTCATGGCCTTCTCTAATCAAAATGCTAGAATGACATTGTTACTGCTGATGTTTTGTTCTTTTTCTGTGAGATTTTAAACTCTGGGCATCACACAAGCTCTTTGAGCACTGATAGGAATTGAACTTCAGCTATAAGCATTTCAGGAAAGTGCATGGTAACTCCATTTCTACCAGCATCCCTAGATTTTCCCTACAAACGCCCTCATAAACAGAACATGAGGAGTCAGTGAAAAAGGGTTTCCAGACACAGGAAGAGAGGGTGCCAAGTGTAGACATCCTTAATATATGAACTTAGCACACTTAAGGCAGTTGTTCTCCAACTGTGCATGAATTAGAATCTCCTGGAGAATTGATTCTGATTATTGGGCCAAATTTTCCAGTTTCTGATTCAGTTGGCTAGGGTGGGGCAGAGAATTTGCATTTCTAACAATTTCTGGAGGGATACTGATGTTGCGGGTCTGGGGACCACACTGGAAGAACTTGCCTTAGGGCAAGTGTCTCAAAGAGAAAGGCAATTCGCCTTAGAAAGAAAACCGATAGTCTGGTGTTCATCAGAGTCAGCTTTAAATGATGTGCTGTGAAGATCATAGGTGGTCAACTCAGCATCTTCCTTCCTCCAGAAACAGAGTCAGGAATGTTCATGGTTGAAAGTGCAGGTTCAGACAGCCTGGGGATGAATCTTGACTCTGACCCTCAGTAGCTGTGTGAACTTGGGGATGTATCTCGACCCCTCTGTGTCTGTTTCTCCATTTGTAAAATGTGATCTATAATAGTTTCTATGTCAAAGGTACTTGTGAGGATTAGGTGAGTCAGTATATGAAAAGCAGCTAGTAAGAAGGCTACCACATGATAATCACTTGAGTAGTATTAGATGTTATTATTCTCATGCAGGTGCTGGATTTTGCTGTGCAGTGATGATCCAGGGGGTTTTATGCCTTAAATTTTAGCTAAATGCTTGTACTTGTGTAGGCAAAGCTTCAGGTACTCTCTCAAATAGATTGGGATCTAGCCATATATTTCAATGTGATTGAAAAATCTACTCTTTTGAAACTCTTTTATAACCAAATACATTGTTGTGGCCATGCCTACAAATCTTCCTGAAACCCCAAAGTCACACTCAGGGTGTTTGTATTGGTTCTCCATTTTTCTGAATCTTTCTGTTGAGAATCCTTTGCTTTCTGTGAATCTCCTCAGAGTTCAAGGAACTACTTTTCCAAGTTTAACTGACATTTAAAGTGTTCTAACTTGGCTGTTTTGGACAAGAAGAAACATTTTACTACTCCTATTTATAACTACAGGGAGGTTTCAGAATACCCCTAAAAGAAGAGTGCTTTAAAATTTAGGTTTTATCATTATAAAGGTATTCTGAGATCAGGAGGTGATTGAAAAGGCAGTTACTCACAGTTCCCCAGAGGAGGGGGCACAGTGCATCAGCAGGGCCACGTGAGGAAGCCCCAGGTTTGGTCAGGAGGCAGAAGGAGCAAGGGGAAACCATGGGTAATAGTTTCTACTATACTTTTCCTGGGAAAGGCAAGGCAGAGTAAGCAGGTTTAGGATTGGGTAGTTGAATAATTTCAGTGGGCTCTGGGGCAGAGGGGCTATCCCTAGTTTTTTGATACCAGATGCTAGGGTGATTGGGACAGGTGGATAGTGATTCAGCTGTGAGAACCCATAGAGGAGGTGACTGGGTTTGGGCTTTGGATTGGTTATATTGTGCATGAAAGGTATACTCCCTGCTAAGCTGTCTGCTGTCTCTAGGAATTAGCTAACCCTGGAGTCCTTCCCTAGTCATTAAGGTCCCAATGCCAGAGCATCACGAGTACAGAAAACATAGTTACTACAAGGAGGGAGTGGCAGAGTTGCTTTGAGACAAGGCTGATTGTCAGTGTCCCTCACTGGCTGGGAACTCGTACCTGCTCACCAGTATCTCGGGATCCACTCATCAGGGTCTCTGCTGTTAGAGACCTACATGCCATGGACAAATTCACATTCATCTGAAACTGATAATGCCACTTGTCCATGAGGAGAGGGACAGTCTTTCCACTGCTTTGGTCTGGAATTGGCTGATAAAATGTTGGGATGCCTAGTTAAATTTGAATTTTAGATAAACTGTGAAATTTTTTTTTATGTTCCAAATACTAAAATATTATTCTTGTTAATCTGGAATTCAAACTTAACTAATAGATATTCTGTATATTTATTTACTACCTTTGATAACCTGACTCTATTCTATTCTACCACCTGTTCAGAGCTTGAAATATTTGTTGAAATGATTAATCCATAAATCCTGTTTTGGATGGAATAACTTTGTTTCATCTGTGCCTGAACTCCATTCTTGTGGAAAATTGACCATTAACACCAGTTTGCTTCTGTGTTTTTTTTTTTTTTCCTAAGCCATTGACTCTTGTACTTCCTAGCTCTCACAGTATCCTTCTCTCATACTTGAGGCTACTCCACAGCTTCCCAACCCAGATCCTGAGCCCATTTAGGACTGGGGAGTTTAAGGAGCTGTCAGAACTACACAGAAGTCTTGGCACCACGTTGGGCTTGCAGCCCAAGTAGGTTAATTAAGATGATCTCTCAATAACCTGTCCAATACCCCAGATTCTCTAAAGCTAACGACTGAAATTCTTCTTGTCAAAGTTACCATAAACAGTCATGTTTTCCAAATTCTATAGCCATTGCTCCAATCTCATTTTTTTTTTTCCTGAGGCCAATTCATTGGGACTTTAGTGGATTTATGGGAATCTAAAGTTATACAGCAAGAACTGGGTGTTACCAAAAGAGGGCACTGATTGTCTGCAGCAGGCCCACCTCTCAGGCATTCCTATGGGATTCTAATGTAAAGCCGCGTAAAAACTTTACCTTATGGGATTCCTCAGGGTTTCATCCTTTCCCTCTTTATTCCCTCACCATGGTGATCTTGTTCGTACCATTTTAGACCACTTACCCTCAAATTACCTCACTAGCCAGACCCCTTATCTGAGCTTCAGATTCACAAATCTGTGTATTCAGTATCCCTACTTGGAGGTTTTATGGATATCTTGGAGGTAGCATATGTATTTTGCTCTTCGAATCTCTCCCATCCTTCTAGTGTTCTCCAATATGGAAATGGATAGTAACAATTAGTTCAGTTGTTCTGGCCTGAAATCTGGAAGTCATCCTTAATTGTCTGCTTCCCTAAGTTCTCACTTTTCATCCAGCAGCCAGTTCTCAATTCAAACTCCAAAAGATGCCTTCAGTCCGTCCTTTGCCTCTAGCTCCACTGCTCCGCTGAGTCTGGTGTCCCACCATCTGTCTCCTAAATGTTTTCCCACTTTCCTTCTTGCCCTCCTCCATTCAGTTCTCTCCCTAAAACAGACACACTGTGGATTGATATGTATCCCTCTTTTGTGTAACATTTTTCATTGGCTACTCATTCCCTGAGTTTGGAATAAAATCCAAGCTTCTTAGTATGTCCTATAGGACCTTTCATGAGCAGGCCCCTGCTGAACTCTTCAAGCCGCTTTTCCATTTATCACAGTGCCCTACCCACATTGGTCTTGTTTTAGCTCTTTAAACATATCAAGTGCTTTCCTACCTCAGGGCCTTTGTACTTGCTGCAGTGCTGTCTGGAGCGCTTCCCTTCACATGGCTAGCTCTGTCTTATCCTTTGCATTGAAGCTTAAATGGTGCAACCCCAGAGAACATGCCCTAACCACCATTTCTAGGTTTCTTTCCCCCCTATTCTCTACCTCAATGCCTTATTTGTTGTTTTTCACAACACCAGTGATGATTTATAATTATTTTGTCTCTTTGTTTTCTTTAGTTGGAATAAATTTCTTAGGGCAGGAACCATGCTTATTTTGTTCACTGCAGTACGTCAGGTCCTGGTACATAACTGGCTCCATAAATATTTTTGAATGAGTGAATGAATGATATGGGACCCACTTATTTTTGCTACATGCTACCCAAAATTTGGAGTTCTGTCAGTCAAATTTTGGTACCTACATCCTTTGTCTGCTTCCAGAAACTACCTGTGTACTTGACTGTACCTGTATCTTGCACAGTGGGGATAGTAGTTCCTGTTTTATGTTTAACCTGTTCACCTGTCATTGCTCATCTATTGGTTGTTATTATATTCCACCAATCATGCTGAACTTTCTGAATCTAGGTCTGCTCCCACTACATAGATATTTTTTTCTTTGCTCCAGACTGCTGCATCTAACTCTTCATGCCCGGTTGAGTCATAGAAATGACAGATTAGTTTCCTTTACTTTTCTGGATAGATTAGAAATTCATCTTCATATATCCATGGTTGTGTGTCATTGTCACTCTGCTTTTCAGGTAAACAGATAGAGTAGATCTCAAGTTCACTTTAAAAAGTTTCTTAGTGAATAATTTTAAAGAAAAACTTCTCAAGTGTTACCTGTGGCACAATGCAAGCTGGTTTGGATAGGACCACCTGAAGCTTCTAACATTACATAGCAAGGCAAAAAAAAAAATGTGTTTGTGTTTATGCTGCCTTGTTAAAACCTTGCAGGGATTTTTGTCATACCTTCTTAGTGAGACCATGAAGTTGAGAGTAGGAGCCGTATTGTACAATTTGTTTTTCTGGAGCACTGCCAGCAATATGCCAGTGCATTTTTATCCCCTTAAAAGATATTTGACTGAAGAGTCCCCAGTCAATGAGAAATGGAGAGCCATGTGTCAGAATGGATAGTCCAAATAGCAAACTGTGGGGCAATTATGGGTACAGAAGACAGGAGTGGTACATTCCTAATCTGTTGGTTTTTGACTGTTTTTTACTAGACAGATGAGGTAATTATTTCCACTTCCCCAAGAGGGGATCAGGAAAAACATGGAAGCACTTGAAATTATTGATGGGGCCTACTGTTAATAAAAATAACAAAGAGAAGACTTAGCTTAAGAGATCTCTGATGCCTCATGCTACTAGTATGGTAGACACATTGCTGTCTTTAACTCTTTGTCCTGGTTTACTTCTTTTTTTTTTCTTTAAAGGTTTTATTTACTTCTAGGGAGGGGAGGGGAGGAGAAACATCAATGTGTGGTTGCCTCTCAAGTGCCCTCCACTGGGGACCTGGCCTGAAATCCAGGCATGTGCCCTGAGTGGGAATTGAACCAGAGACCCTTTGGTTTGCAGGCTGGCACTCAATCCACTGAGCCACACTAGCCAGGGCAACCTTTATTTTAAACTCTAGCTTCATAATAAATCTGTGTGCTCCTGGGCCCTCAGTACCAAAAAGTTCCTAACAAATAGCAAGCACTCAATAAATATTTGTTAAGTTGAAATGAATGTATAAATTACTGCTAGTAACTGAGTATTACAGTGGATTTGTACTATATATTGTGGAGGATGGTCCTAAAGTGAGCAAAAATCCCTGAAATCACCATTGACATCATAAAGAAGGCAAACAGACATACTGTCTCTTGAAAAATCCAGCATAGATATGCTTTTACCCTACTTGGGTTAGAGCAGTTCTTTGGACAAAATGAGTTACTCTGCTTATGTTTCAGGGATATTTGTGTAGGGTACAGGTGTTGCACATTGCATTTTTAAATATGAGGATTACACTTGGATTGGTATGCTGATACAAGGAGAAATACATGGAACTAAGAGAGAGGAGTCAAGAGGAGATTCCTGTCTCATGTTGGTCTCGTAGTCCAGGACATCTCCTGAGTGAAAGGGTTTGTGGATAGAATTGGACTTTAGCAAGTAAGTTGAAATAGTATAAGCAAGAATGTACACCAATCTGCTGTAACTGCCCTGAGTTTGTATTTTTACACTGCTCAAAATCTTAAGCCAAAAGAATTATCTTCTAACCACTTCTTTAAAAATGTATTTGCATGTTTTTGAACAGAAAATACAGTTACTTGACTGAAAATTCAAAAGGTATAAAGAAATGCACAGTGAAAAGCCTCTTTTTTGTTCTTACAGCCACTCAGTTCTCCTCGCTGGGTATAACCATTACTTCATGCTTCTGATGTATTTTTTCAAAGGTATTTTATACATACATGTATGTGAGCATCTTTGTTGCAGAAGATTTTTATCTTCTCCCTCTTTTAATCCTCATCAAATTTATCCATCCATCCATCCATCCACCCATCCATCTATCCAACAAATATTGTTGAGAATCTATGATGTGCCAGGCACTCAGCTAGGTGCTAGGATAAAATGATGGGCAAAAACAAACATATCTCTTGCCTTTAGGATTTACAATCTGCTCAAGGGACAGAGAATTACAAAATCATAATAACAAGTGTCATATTGAAGTTGTGACAAATTCAATGAAGGAGAAATACTAGGTACTATGAGAACCTAGATTAGGATGACCTGAGTTAGCCGGTAAGGTCATGGATAACTTCCTGAGAAAAATGAAATAGAATAGAGATCTGAAGGATGAATAGTAGTTAACTAGTTGAAGAGGGGAAAAAAAAATTCCTTGCAAAGGGCCAAAATATAAAAACAAGTTTTGCTGGTAAGAAAAGGAGTATGAGGGATTGAAAGGAGGTTCGTGTGGCTGGAAGGCAGACACTATGGGGGTGGGCACTGGGTAGGAGATGAGGCTGGGGAGGTAGGTAAGTTTCAGACCATATAGGTACCTTAAGGTGTGTCAAGGGGCCTGTTTTTTCCTAAGAGAAATGGGAAGCCATTAAAAGATTTTAAGCAGGGAGTACATGAGCTGTGGTCAGATAAATCTATCAATAAGATAGATCTCTCTAGTTGCAATATGGAGAGCCAGTTGCAATGGCAGAAGGAACAGGGGAAGTGGGGAGTGGTTGAGAGTCTGCTGTAATAGTTTAGGTGGATAGTGGTGGAGATGCAGGGAAATGGGTGGAGTTGAGTGATATTTAAGAAATGATAGTCTTAGTTCCTATCCATGGATTTGTTATGTGGGATAAGGGAAAGAATGGTATTCAATATAAATACTAGATTTTATGCTTCAGTATAGAAAAGGGTGCCATTTCCTATGCTAGGGAATCTTGGAGGAGAACTCTACTTTTAATTGTGAGTTTGATTTTGAAATGACATTATGACTCTCAAGAGAAAGTTTCAGATAGCTTTATGGATCTGGATTTATGGATCTGGAGCATACAGAGGAGGTCTGAGTTGTACATAAAATATATGAGTTATTTGTAAATAGATAAGTTATTTGGCTTGGATGAATGGGATCATCTGAGAGTGTCAAGTATGAAAAAGAAAGGGCTATATTTCAACACTTGAGCAACAAGACATTTATTTTCTAGGCAGAGAAGGATGAGCCAGCACAAGGAGAAAATTCTAACATGGAAACAAAGGAAAAGAGAATACTTCAGGAAGGGGAAAGAGGGAGATATCGAGTGATGTGTTGCTGAGAAGTCAAAGGAGACGAGGACTGAAAACATCATGCTGACTTAGCAAAAAAGAGGTCATTGAAGATTTCAGCCTTATATTTTTGGTACATCACTGAGGCAAAAATAATGGAGTGGGTTGAATTGTAAGCATGAGGTGAAGAGATAGACATCACAAATATAAAATCTTTTAAAAGAGAAGTGGTAACTAAAATAATGTTATCGAGAGATTTGAGCTTTAAAATATTCAGTGGGGAGATTTCTATTTCTGATAATCACATACAATCTGCTGTAGACCTCTTTTCCCATTTAGGACAATTGGAAAAGCTATCCAGAGACTTTGAAAAAATCTTTTAAAAAGGTTTTTTAAATCTATAAGAAACACAGAGATATTCCAGGACCAGGATCTGGGAAAGATGAGTTCAGCATTTGGGACTGATTTTACCCTGGAGTCATTTGCTTATTTCACGTGCTGATAAAAAGCTACACAGAACTTTCGACAGACTCATGAGTTTCTAATGCCAAAAACTGGATTTTAGTGACTTTCAAAGAGAAGGGGCCCAAGTAAACTGCAGTCTTTGGGTTAAAACCACAAAGAGCTTAGCATCACTATATGAGTAAGTGTAAACCAGAAATAGACCAGCCCTCATAAAAACTGAAGTTTAGCTTTGAATAATTTTAATCCTTGATCGGATTATGGTGATTGGGGATTGTTAATGCCCCACTCTCCTAGCCTGCCAGAAAAAAGCTAAATCTGTCCAAGGTTCAAATCATCTGTCCTATTTTTAAATATTTACCAGGCATAAAAGTAGACAAGACTTGACTATAAATCAAGGGAAACAGCCTCCTAGGATGTCAGACAATGGAATTTTCAGACACAGACTTGAAAATAACCACACTTAAGGAAGTAAAATTATGATTGAAAATTTCTGCAGAAAATTAGAAATTACCCCCCTCAGAAATACTAAGTATAAAAATACAATAATTGAAATTAAGAATATAGTGGATTGAATTTAATGACAGCTTAATCCAAGCTCAGGAAAAACTTCAGTGAACTGATAGGTCAGGAAGATAATTAGGATAAAACAGAGAGAGACAAAAAGATGGAAAATAGTTAGGAAACTAAGAATTACTGGTTTGTGAATTATCATGAAAAGATATAAACATACCTGGAATTGGAATTTCACAATGAGAACAGAGAGTGAATGCAGCAGGAGCAATGTTTGAAAAGGTAATGGCTACAAACTTTCCAAATCTGATAAAAGCTATGAAGCCACAGATTCAAGAAATACTATAAACACAAAGGAGAATAAATAAATAAAAACCACATCTTGGCACATTAGAGAAAAACTGCTGAAGACCAAAGAAAAAGAAAACAAATCTGAAAGGCAGGGAAAAGAAAAAAATCTGTATTACTATCAAAGGAGCAGTAAGAAAACTGACAGTTGACTTCTCAACAGAAATGTTAAAAATCAGAGTAGAATGGAATGATATCTTTAAAGTGCTAAAGGAAAATTGCCAACTTAAAATTTTATATTCATTAAAGAGTCTTTCAAAATTGAAGGAGAAATAAAGAATTATATTGAATTAAAATACCTGTCAAGTGGGTAGTAGAGTTGAAGTGTTACAAAGTTCTTTCATTGGGAAGTGGTAAAGACTTTAAGAAGTCAAAGAGGAATTGTAATCTCTAAGGTAATCACTAAAACAATAGCAAAAGAATGTATAACAAGATAATAGAGAGGAAAAATGGAATAATATAAACTGCTTAATCTAATAGAACACAATAAAGGGTAGGAACTAGAACACAGAACAGGGAACTAATAATTACAAATAGAAAAACTTTATTTTAAAGCAAAAAGCATATGACAAAGAAGAATATTGATAGTGATAAAAGGTTTATTAACTAAGAAAATACAATTCTAAATTTTTATGTAGCTAATAATTTAGCTGCAAAAATACATAGCAAAAATTGACAGAATTAAAAGAGAAACAGTCAAATCCAACATCATAGTGGGAGATTTTAAATAGACTTTTTCATAGTATGACAACTAAAAAAACCAATAGAGATATAAAAGACTGGAGCAGCACAGCAAAAGCTTGAGGTAGCAAGGTGTGCACATGCATACTACTACACTGTACCTAATGTCGGTAAAAACCCATTTTTTCTAAATGTGCTTGAAATTTGTCAAAGTCAAACATTGCTGTGTCATAAAAGAAATGTCTCAAGAAATCTCAAAGGATTAAAGTTACCTGAACCTTGTTATTTAACCCAGTGGAAAGAGATCAATAAACAAAAACTAAGTAAAAAACCCTCAAATGTGTGAAAGTTAAGCAGTATACTTCTGAAACTCTTTTGGTCAGAGATCACAGTATGAATTAGAAAACATTTTCAACTGAATGAAAATGAAAATACATGTATGACATATTTTTATATGACATTATGGGGTATAGCTAAAGCTATATCCGAAGATGGAATCTTTTAGAATTTTTGCTCTGTTTCGACAATCTTAAATTTCATCTCTAGACAGAGATATATTTTTCCTTACATCTCCTCTCTGGCATTCTATGGGCCTTTTTAATTTAAAGCTTTTTATCTAGCTTTATTTCTAGAAAATTTATCTTCATTATAGCTTCAAACATTTTCTCCTCTTTATTTTTTTTGTCTTCCTGAAATTCCCATCACCCTGATTGAGGCAGTTTTTTTTTTCTTCTTCGTATATGAAATGCTGTTTTATTTTCTCTTCTTCCTGTCTCCTGAGAGAGTTGCTCAATTTGTATGTTAAAAATTTGTTCTGCAGTAGTGCCTGAGAGCTCCTACTTCTCTGGAGGTATGAGATACCCTGATTGATAATGCATCGGATAATGTGTTGGGAGAGTCAAAAGAAGGGGTCAAATCCCGCAGCACTCAGCTTTGATTCAATAGCACCACTACCTAACATTCCTGTTGGGGGTCCTCTCACTAGGTAACTGTGCTTGCAGGATTCACTTGTAAGCCCTTGGGAGAGAAGCCATGCTTTTTCTTTTTTAACTTCTTTAAAGTATATTTTATTGGTTATGCTATTGCAGCTGTCCCAATTTTTTCTCCCCTTTCTCCCCCTCTACCCTGCAACCCCCACCCCCCAACATTCCCCCAACCCCACCCCTTAGTTCGTGTCCATGGGTCATACATATAACTTCTTTGGCTTCTCCATTTCCTATACTATTCTTAACCTCCCCCTATCTATTTTGTGCCTGCTAATTATGCTTCTTATTCCCTGTACCTTTTCCCTCATTCTCCCTCCTCCCTCCTCCCTGCTGATAGTCCTCCATGTGATCTCCATTTCTGTGATTCTGTTCCTGTTCTAGTTGTGTGCTTTGTTTTAGTTTTTGTTTTTTAGGTTCAGTTGTTGATTGTTGTGAGTTTGTTGTCATTTTACTGTTCATAGTTTTTGATCTTCTTCTTTTTCTTAGATAAGTCCCTTGAACATTTCATATAATAAGGGCTTGGTGATGATGAACTCCTTTAACTTGACCTTATCTGGGAAGCACTTTATCTGCCCTTCCATTCTAAATGAAAGCTTTGCTGGATAGAGTAATCTTGGATGTAGGTCCTTGCATTACATGACTTTGAATATTTCTTTCTAGCCCTTTCTTGCCTGCAAGATTTCTTTTGAGAAATCAGCTGACAGTCTTATGGGAACTCCTCTGTAGGTGTCTGTCTTCTTACCTCTTGAGGCTTTTAAGATTCTCTCACCTTTAATCTTGGGTAACTTAATTTTGATGTGTCTTGGTGTGTTTCTTTTTGGATCCAACTTCTTTGGGACTTTCTGAGATTCCTGGACTTGCATGTCTATTTCCACCTCTCTATTCTGGCTTCCCATCTTCACCCCTCCTACCAGTCTGGATGAATGTTTCTTCTTTAACTCCTTGGTTGTCAGACTTCCATGCAGTTTAAGTTTCTGGCAGTTCTGGTTATTTTTTGTTTTTGCATTGGTTGTTATCCTTATTTTGCTTGTGTGAAGAAGTGAAGTGTTTCTACCTACATCTCCATCTTTGCCTATACTCTTTGAGAAGTCATGCTTGGAGGATGCAGCCTCCTTAGCATGTAATCCATAGTCTTGGGAGACTGGAAGGGCTGTGTTTTTCTTTGCTCTGAGGTCACCATACTTATCAAATAGCTACATCACAATCAAACAGAAAACTAGTGAAAAGGCAACAAACCACTCAAAACTTTTGAAACCAAACAAACATTTCAATATGTACATTCCTGGAATCTTCCAAATCAGTTGTAACTGAGAATTCTTTTACCATAAGCTGAATGAGTATAAGCTTGTGTCTCATACATTAAAGAAATCCTTCATGAACAGGACATCCTTGAATACACATTGCTTTCCAGTCATGTTTTCAATGTCTGGAGCAGTGTAGCTTGAAGCACTGGGTGTGTGTTTAAGTCATGGGGGAGTTCCTGGCTTTGTCAAATGGACCAGTTTTGCTATTTCAGAGAACACAGATGTATTCTAAACTAGTTAATATTGCACTCCCTATTGTTACTTCTTGCTTCTCCCTGATCCCATTAAACACAAACCAAGTCAAAATAGTCCCCAAATAAACAATCCATCTCTAGACTCTAGAATTCCTAGAGGCATAATAGGCATTTTATGACTTTTAGAAATGTAGTTTTTTATTTCAGTGGGCTTTTTTCACACTTTAAGTTTATCCAGATAATAAATAAACTCCCATTAGTAGGACTCAACCTACTAAATAGAGTTAATAACCACAAAAACTAATCAAACCAAACCACAACAATAGAAACAGCAACAGGAAAAAATAGTAAACAGCATATGTTCAAAGTTCTTGGCATAAATAAGTAACATATCTGAGATCACCTGCAGTGGTCTCTCCTTCAAGGGCTTAACCATAAGCAGGGGTCCCTGAGGACTGCACCCCAAGGTCATGGGTGCCATTTTGAAGAGTTGTGTGTGTGTCTATCTTTGCTACAACTTGACAAGGAAGAACTTTGCTTGTCAGGTGGGGTAGCCATTCTCTCTTCATTGTATACTCTGTGCAGCCCTGGGAGCTTCCTCTGTGTGATGCTCTGTAATTGTAATTGGACTTGTCTTCTTACTGGCCTAGCCAGGAAGCCCAGTAGAGAATGGCTAGCTCAGGGAAGGCAGAATGGAAAGAGTCAGATGCTGTGGACTAGAGACATTATTTGACTTCCCCTAGAAATTCATAAGACTTGAGGCTTCCAGGAAAATTGTTGAAATGTAACTTTGTGCAAGTTAGATGATCTCTCTGAGCAGGGGTTGGCAAACTTTTTCTGTAAAGGGCCAGATAATAAATGTTGTAAGCTCTGTGGGCTCTGTTATAAGTACTCATCTCTGGCATCATAGCAAAAGCAGCCATAGACCATGTGTAAATGAATGGATGCAGCTGTGTTCCAATAAATCTTTATTCATAAAACAGGAACAGTGGGCTGACTTTGACCCATGAACAATAGTTTGCCTGCTTGTGTCTTCAAGCCTTGGGAATCTTATGGTTAAATTTATTAAATTTATCTATAGTAATGTGTTAGAATACAGTTAGACTATAAAGATAAATATTGTTTTAAAACCAACGATGTATAAGTGGTGATAAGTAGGAGTTGATTTTCAGGTGGAACGCAGATGCCTCAGGAAATTCAACAGACTTCTGTAGCTTAGGCAAATCCAGTTTTCTAGATGAAAGTAATAGTCTTCATATGGTTTTTCTGGCTACCCAGTAACCCTAATGGAAAGGTATGGCATGAGTCAACTGTAAATGAGTAGGAAACTTGTAGTGGAGAGAACTGGGAGGTAGGAAAGGAAAGGCCTTTGGCCAAATATACCTGGACTTTGCTAAACTGCCTCTTGGAATAAGTGATGATTTTTCATAAAACCATTTGGCTTGGGAAATATCCTTTAGTTGCTCTAACATGGTGTTCATGATTGCCTTTGGCTTGCTCCTAGGGAGGAAGGCTTAGCTTAGAATCAGTTGCTCAGGAAGGTGGAGAGAAGTGAAACTTTCTAGGAGGGTTGATCTGGGAGATGAGAGAACTTCAGGAAGGGATGTGTGGGATGCGATGGCACTGTGGATCCAGGGTGTGCAGGGTGCATGAGGGTGGCTGTGAGCAGCTCTGCTGTCTCCTGGGCTAAAATCCAGGACATCTTCCTCATCCTGGGATCTACCCAGAAAGGGAACTGGCAGCCTGTGTTGAATGATTGGCTGGTTTTGTGTTGATTTGTCCAATTTCACTCAGAAATAGTTTTTCTTAGATGGCTAGTGAGCTTTTTCCTTTTAAAGTTGGAAATAACAGTGCCTGACCAGAGGGGCACAATAGCTTGCTCAGCTTTTGTTTACAACCCATGATCTAATTTTAGCGAGAGAGGTTAGAAAACTGCGTCTTTGCTCCTGTGTTTCACATTTGTCCAGATATCAGCATTTAAGTGATTAAAAAGTAGTATCTCTCTTAAAAGCTGTGGCTAACCATTTTATATTCTTAAATGTCTCCACTAGAGCAAAGCAAATTGCTCAAATGCCAAAATATAGGCACAGGGGCCCCAGAGATTTGTTTAGGGGCTATGAAAACATTTCTTTCTCCTTTTTTGTGATTTCAAATGTCTACAACTTAAAATATGATATGGGATGAGCAATATAATCTGAGTAATGCACCGGTGAAAAGAAACATCTCATTGGTCCTGGGAGCAAGTGTGAAAATCTGAGTGTGGCTCTGAAGGAGGAGGAAGTTACTGTGTGTGTAAGTGACGTGGTCTACAGAAGCGGAAGCACATTCAGACAGGCATGAGCACCGATAAAGGGAATCACATATATTATTGGCATGAATGCCACCTGGTAATATTCTTCACTATTTATAATAATAAATAAATGGTTCAGAAACTTCTGTTTCTTTTTCTAGTAAAACAAACAAACAAACAAAAGCAGTATGTCTACAATAGCAGTCCCAATGTTAGGCTGTTGGATGGGTAGGGACTCTGCTCTATCTGGTCACTAGTCTCCTCTATGAACTTGCTCCAGCTTCAGCATCCCATGGCACAATCCTCATCTGTTTGGCATGAACTGTGTATGTACACAGCATTATAAAATATCATTCATTCCATGGGACTTTATGAAGCTATGTTAATTTTAAATGGAAAAATGCATCCAATAATATTCTTCTCTGATATCTTTTCCAGCAACAAAGCTGTTCAGTTATGATTTACATTGTCCTTTTTCAAAGAGTGAATCTTCAGCAGGCCTATCCTGACTGAGCCCTCACTTCCTCAGAGCAAAGCTACAAGGCTGGCATTTCAAAGGCTGGAGCTCTAAGGGGCTCAACAATGAGCCCAAAGTGTGGGGAAGGAGCTGGACGCTGCTGTGAATAATGAGAAAAACAAATGGAATGAGGGTAACAGTGACAACAGATAGCTTTGTCTTGTGAAAATTAGGTTTGTCCAGAGCAACAGAAGCTAGGATAAACTCAAAGTGAAATTTCATCTTCCGGCTCATGTTACCATCAAAAGCAATTAAAAAAGCTAAAATGTAACCCAAGCTACTCTCTAGTAAGCAATATATTTTCCAGGTAATGTCAGCAGAGAATGCCATGTCCTAACCATTCCCTTTGGATGGTACTGGTAGGCTTGTTTGGTGGGTGCACCCATCGGCTGGCCCACCACCTCACTCCTGGTTGATTTGGCTGGAGAAACTACTCATGGTATTTTGTATTTCTCTGGTAGACCTGGTACTCACTGCAGCTCACATCTTTGTATAAACATCACACTTTATAGTTGACAGGCCTTGGGCTTCACTTCACACCCAGAGGCAGAGGTCTGTCAGATTTTAAGTGAAAGGTTATAGCCTGTTTAAACCTTCTTCAGGATAAGTTGGAAGGAAAGGAGGATGCCGAGTGTGCAAAATGGCTTGGTTTTCTTTCTTTCTTTCTTTCTTTTTTTTTTTTAACAAATTGTTTAACATAGACTTTATTCTTTTCTATTTTTATTTTATTATTGTTCAATACAGTTGTCTGCCTTTTCTCCCCACCACTCCCGCCCACCCCAGACATCCCCACCTTCCTCCCCTGATTCCACTCCCCGTTGGTTTTGTCCCTGTGTCCTTTATAGTTGTTCCTGAAAACCCTTCCCCCTTAAGATTACTCCTGAAGAGCACTTTCATTGGCTGACGTATTTTCTAGCAAAACAAATAAAAAAATTCTAGGGGTAGCAAGGCACGAAAGAAGAAGTGTGGTTTTTAGAATCAGACAAAATCGGGTTCTGATCCTAAGAATCCTGAACACCAGCCAGTTAATTGCTGGAGACAATGAATTGTCCCCAAGTGTTCATTTCCCCTTCCTTCTTTTGAAAATAGAACAGTGGGCATCATCACTCTGCAGGTTGAAATTATAGTTCCAAGATTCTTTGAATCTAGGTGAGGGCAAATGGATAAGTTCTCCTAAATGAAATGTGAGTGGAAGTGCTGTGAGAAATACCAGCATCGCCTCTGTAAAGGAAACGTCAGCCTTTCATCATTATCTGTAGTTGTTTTCATGGGTTGAAACACTGCTGTGGCACTGAGAAGCCGGCTACCACCACGCTGGTGAGGACTGCAATGTGGAGAATGGTGAACCAAAGGCAAGGGAGGAACCTGGGTCTCCAAAGTATCACCCAGAGCAGCCGAGCTGCCCACCTTTTTCTCTCTGTACTGTTAGCTGAGAGAAATTAGAACTATCTTATTTTTGTGTCACTATATTATTTGGTTTATCTTATAATCTAATTAATAAACTGACTTTGAGGAAGTTAACTTCTCTGCCCCTCAGTTTTCCTGTCCTTTTTACGGACTTATTGTGAAGATTACACAAAGAAATGAATATTAGCAAGTTTGTTGTATGTGCTATTTTCCTAGTGCTGTTATTGTTTATGCATGCATGTAAGCCAACCAGGAAAGTACAGATTTTCAAGGTAGAAGAAATGAAGATGTACAACATGTTTTTATTTTCTCTCTCTTACAGCTAGGGTGACCACCCATTCCAGTCTTCTACGGAATAAGGGGGTCTTTGGGAAGTGGGATTTGCAAAACTTTTCAAACTGGTATGGTTTCAGGCAAACTGGATCAAGCTGGCCACTCTGAGAGGAGGCCCAGCAGGGGAGACTTCTGGTGCAAACACCAAGGCAGTCCCAGGAAGGCTGCAGAGTTGGTCTGTCTAGTCATACCAGCTGGAGAAATTCTTTGAAATAAGTGATACTTCTGAACTTCAAGTAACATGCATCCAAATTCTCTCTCTGGATCTGGTGGGGGTTTAATCTACCGATACCAACCCTACAATTCATGTAATTTCTTTTCCTTTGAGACACTCATTATTGCAGATAAGAAGTGCCAGTGACCTACCTCTGCCATTACTAATTAGCTCATTGCCACCCTGAAGAAGTGGATGTTGTCATTCGTTTGTAGTAAGGAAATGTAGGCTGCAGCTATGAGTAAATGGTGACATAGTCATTGGGGTCCTTTGGGTAACTTTATGTGCAAATCTAGTTTTACTGGGTGATCGAATTGGTGGTTCTGCACATAGGGAAGGTGATTAAAATAATAATTTGCTTTGCTGGGACAGATTTTGTGTGCTTATTATGCATATAGGTTCATTCAAGGGAGGAAAGAGCAGATGTACATGGATTACTGAACCCACTGGTCCACTATGCATTGTTTATGCTATATCCCAAATTGGGTTTTGAATTTACTGACTAGTAAACTGCCTTGACAAGTTTTAACTTAGTGAGAATTTAGAGCATAAAATCCAGCTTATTTTTTCTTGCTATGACTTTGTTCAGATTCTACTCATCCCCCTATCCCCCATTTCCTCCCAAGTATGAAGAGAATTGTAATTATATCCTAGACCAGGTCTGAGCTCATTCTTCCAAATATGACTCAGTGCCTCCAGCAGTCACCTGAATTCTAAACACATGTATCTCATGTTCTGGAAGGGAGTGCACTGGGCGATGTGGTGGGCCAGGACCATGTGTCCTCTGCAACTGCTATTCATCTTTGAATCTGGAACTTTTTTGTTGGTCTTTCTAACTGCCATAATAACTCGATAGTGATGTTTTCCAGAGTTTACTGGCTTTATCTCTAGAAGTACCTGGAAGAATTCTTCATCTTAAGTAAAATCATATGGGGACAATAGCCCCTCTGGCAGCAGTAAAGAACACTATATAGTCAATATCAAGTGCAAAGCCAGTGTCACTGTGGGGCTGTGATAGTCACTATTGTTGATTTCATTGGACTGGTTAGTTAGGGGATGTCCCCTACCCTTCAATTTTCCCAAGATTCATGCTGGACCAAAAGAATGGTATTTCCCAAACCTGAGAAGACCATAATTTGCCAAAGATATATGAGTATTGTAGGTAGAGAGGCAGTCCAATTCTTTCTAGGGAAAAAGTTATGTCTTCAGAGACCAGATTGCATTTTCATTGCTTAAAGCTATCACTTTCTTATCAAACAGATACTTTGGCTACTTTTGCCAGAAAAGCAACCTAATGAAGTGTTGCATACTTTTTTATATACAATGGTTTTTCTTTGGCATAGTAATGTTATGGTCTTAGCTTGTGCAATATTTATGTGAGGTGAACTACAGGTCTAGAAATTAACTTTTTTGGGTCAATAATCAGAATACTATTAGCTAGAAAAAGAGAATGTACTTTCTCATAAACTTTCTCTTTTCATTTTCAATGGCAAGAAAAAGTTCTTGCTATAGTAATGGAATCTTAAACAATGCTTATATTATTTACAAGAAATCCTACATGGAAAGAGACTTATTTCTCTTGTATTCTGGGGCTTAGGACATATCTGCAAAGTTCCCTGTTTCAGAAAATTTGAGAATTCTAAGCAAGTTTAATATTTCTGCTTCTGGCACCCTGATAATTTTATAAAATTATTGAAAAGAGGGGCTAAAATGTTACAGGTTTGCATATATTGTCTTTGAGAACTTGAAAGAAAAATAGTCATATATTTTTATTTCATTGCAAATGTTTATTGACTAGATTTAAATGTCTTACCAGCATTGTTTTCCCTTGGGCTTCAGTTTTCTTATCTCATACAGAAAACAGATACAATAATGCTGCAAAGGCTTACTATGGAAATTAAATGGGTAATACTTATAGAGCTCTTGGCCTAGTGTCAGAGACATAGCAAGAACTCAATAAATGTTTTATATTTTATTATTAATGCCCTGATTATCATTATACTGTCTAAAAATTGTGGAGGGCATAAAGATCTGTCTCCAAAGAATTGATAGTCTAGTTGGTTAGATAGGACTTGAACATGTGGATTCTTACAATGTTTGCCACCATAGGGGCCAAATTTCTGCTTCTATATGAACCATTAATATTGGACTAGGAAAGTCATATTTTAGCCTAATGGGTGGACCAGAGAGCAGAGACACAGAGAATGTGGGCAGGAGGTGAATACTCAGAAAGCAAATACAGATATTCACAATCAAAATAAGCAACTGCAAGACACAAAATTTAGAGAGAAGTCTAGAGAAAACTGATAAAAAAATGAACAGCCTAGTTGGGGAGCAAGACATAGGTTTACTGGAAAATTTAAATTGGGAATTTTTTTTTTACTTTTGGCTACTTTGTTCCTTTCATATCTAAAGCTTCCCTGTCTGGCTACTACAAGAACAGTATTAATGTAATTGGGAAAGGCTTCATGGAGGAAATGGAATGCTAACTTGACTTTGGTAGATAGGAAGAATTTAGACAGGATGAAAAGGAAACACAGTTGCAATCAGATGGGAGGAAAGTGAGCCACTAGATGAAGGTGACAAGAGGGGCCCAATAATGAGATTATGTGGAGTTATTAGAGGATTTAAGTAAGGAAATAATGGGGGATAGGTGGGCTGGAGCCATACTGTGGTCAGCTCAATCAATCAAGTCTGGATTGTTATCATTTAGGCAGAGGAAAGTGTTGATAAGTGTGAAGATGGCCTTTGGTGGGGGTGGGGGTGGGTTCATATCTTTTATTAATCCCTGCACAATTACTTGTTTTCTGGTTTATTGAAGCAATGGGTCAGACAATCTTTGCCACAATAATGTCTGTCAAAGCAGCTGACGATAAAAACTCCAGCACCACATTCATCTGAAGAGCATGTCTAGCAGTAGCTGCTGATTTTGACATTCTCACCCATCTTGCAGTATTTGAGGACAGCCAGCTTACCTTTCTTTCTCTTACGCCTATTCTTTTTTGGAGTGGTGTATAAGGCCTCCCTTTTCTTAGTGCCATCATGAAGTCTCAATGTAAGATAAAGTGTGGACGCCTCCTGAATATTATAGTCATAGTGTGTCCATCTTCCAGTTGTTTGCCAGCAATCTTCCAAATATGCAATACGATATTAACTATAGTCACCATATAGTACATTACATCTCCATTACTTACTTATTTTATGACTGGTGGTTTATACCTTTAGACCTCTCCCCTTTGCCCATTTTGTTCACTTCTTTATTCATCTCTCCACTCTGGCAGCCACCAATCTGTTCTGTACTTACGAGCTTTCCCCCCCGCCCCCCCCACATACAAGTGGGATCACCAAGTATTTGTCTTTCTTTGTCTGACTTATTTCACTTAGCATAATGTTCTCAAAATCCATCCGTGGTGTTGCAAATGGTAAAATAGTCTTCATTGTATGACTGACTAGTATTTCATTGTGCATATAGAGTACCACATCTTCCTTGTCTATTCATCCATTCATGGACACTTAGGTTGTTTTCTGATCTTGGCCATTGGAAATAATGCTGCCATGAATAATGCAGATATCTTTCAAGTTAATGTTTTTGCTTTTTTGGGAATAAATACCCAGAAGTGGAATTGCTAGATTATATGGTAGTTCTATTTTAATTCTTCAATGAAATTCCATTACTGTTCTCCATAGTGGCTATAACAATTTACATTCCCATCAATAGTGCATAAGGGTTCCCTTTCTCCACATCCTTGCCAACACTTATTTATTATTATTATTATTATTTCTAATAATAGTCATTCTGACAGGTGTGAGGCCATAACTCATTGTGGTTTGATTTACATTTCCATGATAATTAGTGATGCTGAACATCTTTTCATGTACCTGTTGGCCATCTGTATGTTTTCTTTGGAAAAAAATGTTTATTCAGGTCTTCTGCCCTGAATAAAATCAGATTGTTTATGTTATTAAGTTGTATGATTTTTTCTACATTATGGATATTAATTCTTCATCAGATATATGCTTTGAAAAATTTTCTCCCATTCAGTAGGTTGTCTTTTCATTTTGTTGATGGTTTCTTTGGTGTGTAGAAGCTTTTTATTTTATGTATTTATTTTTAAAAATGTATTTATTGGGTTTATTGGGATCATATTGGTTAATAAAATTATATAGGTTTTAGGTGTACAATTCTATAATACACCGTTTGTATGAGTGTATTATATTGTGTGTTCACCACTCAAAGTCAAATCTCTTTTCATCACTATTTATCCCTCACCTTTACCATCTTCTATCTCCCCCAACCCCCTTTCTTTCTGGAATCACCATACTGTTTTCTGTGTCTAAGAGTTTTTTTTTTTTTTCTTAATCCCTTCACTTTTTTCACCCAGACTCCAAACCCCCTCCCCTCTGACAGCTGTTGGTCTCTTCTCTGTATCTATAAATTTGTTTCTGTTTTGTTAGTTTACTTTGTTCATTGGATTCAAAATACAAGTGAAATCATGTGGTACTTGTCTTTCTCTGACTGGCTTATTTTACTTAGCATAATACTCTGTAGGTCCATCCACATAGTTGCAAAGGGTAAGAGTTCCTTCTTTTTTACTGCTGAGTAGCATTCCATGTGTAAATGGACCACAGCTTTTTTATCCACTCATCTATTTATGGGCACTTGGGCTGCTTCCAATCTTGGTTGTCATAAATAATGCTGCATTGAACAAAGGAGTGTGTATATTCTTTCAAATGAGTGTTTCAGGTTTCTGGGCAGAAGCTTTTTAATTTGTGTTTGCTTTTGTTACATTTGATTTTGGTGTCAGGTCCAAAAAATTATTGCCAAAACTGATGTTTTGGAGCTTACTGCCTACATTTTCTTCTAGAAATTTTATTTAAAGTGGTAGAAAAGAAGTAGGTGCTCCAGCTTGCAGGATTCTGAAAAACATTCAAATGCTTTCTGGAGGAAACTGCTTTCATTCCATTCTGGAAAATAAGCAACTCAGTGTTATGATTCACTAAACATTTTACAGAAAAAAGTCATTGTAACTAAGAACAAACAGAAACAACATGTAATAGAAATTGATCCATAAAGACTTTGATACTGGCATTTTTAGGCATAAAACATAGTGTTTATAATATTTAAAGAAATAAATTTGTTGATGGAATAGTAAACCATAAAAAATCAGATTTGTATTGCATCTGAGAGATGCATTATTTGAAAAAAAAATCCTCTATTAATGTGTTTAATGGCATATTTGGTTAGTTTCCCCACAGCATATATGTGTCTATTCTATCTGCTTGGATTCTAGTTACATGGGAGTAGTGCAGTAGTGGGGGTGGTATTTGAGCTTACTTTCCATGAATGTCACTTCAAGAAAAATTAACTAATTGAATGTTACTTGGAAGAATGAGGCAACATTTCACACTTTTTCTGATATAATTCCAAAATTCCTTGAAAGTCCTGTGTGGTACTGTGCTAGGTACTTTAAGGGAGTACAAAAATAAATATGCATCGTTTGCATTTTCCAGAGCCCTCAATATATTGAAAGAATAAAACATGTAAAAATATTAGATATAGTATAGATGATGTATATGCTAATTTATAAGAATTGATGGCATACAGGCATACAACATGGGAGTCTGGGAGGCAATGCAACTGGTAAACATGGTTTTCAGAGGAATTTTGTTCAGGGTAAGTGCTGTTACTTTTTCAAAAGAAATTTCTTAACAGATCATTGTGGGTGGAAACTGAGATGCCAAGTGTCTTGAGTGAATTGATCCACTAAAGACAAAGCAAGATGTTTGTTGGCTGTGGAAGGGAGGGAAGGAAACAGAGGGAAGGTGGGAGAGGGAGCTTGGCATGGAGCCAGAGGGTAATGCAAAGTCGCATGCTTGTCAGTATGACTCCTCCCTAAGAACTGCTAAATCTTCAATTATGCCTACAAAGATTATTAAACAGCTAATATAAATACCTTTTCCTAGACTGAGTCATGTGTTCTGGCCTTAGGGAGGCAGAATGGAGGTATTTTGGATGCAGGGTATAGACAGCAAATTGAAATGGGAGGATATGAGTCACAGAAACTCATGCATATCAGGAGGAAAACTTCATGCCAGCCCAGAATATGGAACTGGAAACTGGGTGAGGTTTAAGTGCATTTCTGAGAAGAATAAGGCCTGAGACAACATATGGGTGATGCTAAGAAAGCTTGTGGAAAAGGGGGTTTGAATTGGAACTTTGAAATATGGGTTGGACTTCAGCAGGAAGCTGTGGGGAGAAAAGGAGGATATTCCAGGAAGAGGAATGAGCATGAGCAAGGGCACAGAGGATGGAAGATGTTGGGAGCTGTTATCATGATCAGCGGCCATACCTATGGTGTTCACAAATCAGGGAAAGGCAGAGACTGACCCAACTTGAAACAGGCCAGTTAGGACAGAACCTATGACTCTAGGTCCCCTGTAGTTCCTCTCATTATAGGTGGCTCTTTTCCTTCTATTGCATTTAGAACCTGGATCTTTGCGGCCTCCTTCCTGTTAGGCCTGCTTTTCCAGACTGGATTTCTGCCTCCTGCCAATGAAAGTGAGGGCAGCCTGGGTTTCAGAAATGGGGTGCCCACAGTGGCCAACTGTGCAATGCTGCATCTCCTGGTTATGATTAAGTTGTTGCTTGACACATTTTTGCTTTGGATATGGCTCTCTGGAGCACCTTGGGAGATGTCAAACTCCATAACTGAGCCCTGAGACCAAAGCATTCATGCACAAGTAAATGAAAGCAGACCCGTCACTGAGGCCTACCCCCTGAAATATGGCAGCCCACATCTTTGAAAATTACAGACCCCACTGTCTATCATCCCCTATAGATTCTCCATTGCTGGTGCTTGTCAGCTCATATGCAACCTGAGTCTCTTGACACTGGGCAAAAGGTGAAGTGAAAGTGCAATAAAGCCCTCTGTCACCTGGCAGTGCCCTTGAATGTGATACTCCAGTTCAAAAAACAACGTTTGAAACAGTGAGGAGTTTCTGAAAAACATGTAATTAATGACTATCAAATGCTTCTGATTAAAAAGAGCATGAATCTAAAGCCACATGGAAGATGACTTTCCCCAGTCATTTTTTTTTAAGGCAAGGAAGTTGCTTGTATCTTTGTGCTATTTAATAACCATAGAATTTTGGTTCAGGGAGTTAGGAGTTTACCCAATGCTACATCGCAATCTATATTTGATTTATAAACATAGTTGTTCCATCACCAAGTGGCCACTCAACTGAATTCAAAAGTTATCTGATTACAGGGAAATAACTCGATCGTTCTGGTTACTGTCAATATTTAGTAAGCTTGTTCCAGCCAAGCTCTCTCAAAAACTTTCCATGTTTTCATCTTGTATATATACAACTTGGGTAATGTTCTGTCAATTTTGGAAAGAGCTGCAATTTGAGAAGAGGGCTTTGAGTCCTTTCAAAATGATTTGCATTTTTTCACTGTATTAAAGAGTTGCAGGTCATCCCAATATGGCCCCAGTCTAATATGATAAATCAGTGATGCACACTGCATTTGGAGGTAAGATATGGAAAAGTTCCTTCATGCTAATTTCCTGCCCATTTGTAATCACCAGGTCTTAAAATTCTCCATATATCTCTGTCAGGTAGATAAAAGGTTCCAATTACTTAACTTCTGCTCAGACATTTCACACACCTGGTTTTTGGTAACAGTTCTAGACTCAGAAGAGAGGAAGGTCTAAGGAAAGAAAACAAGGATAATGCTTTCACTTTGCAACATAATTTTATTATGTTGGATCATAAACAACTCCAATTAGCAAAGCATGTTCACAGTTAAGGTTTCCTTTTGGAAAGCAGTTGTGTATACATTTCCCAGGGAGCAGATGGCAACTGTGTAGAATCACTGCAGTGTCCTTCATTCTGGAGATTTATAGGGAGAGGTGGGGCCATGTTTACACCAACTCAATTCCTTGTCCGGGTCCAGTCACATCTCTGGAAGGGGTTAAGTAGGAGTCCAGGGAGAACACTTGACATCTGCTCCACTGACACTTTTTGATCTTGTTGTTTTTGGCTTTAGAAGGGCAGGCCCACATTGAAGAGAGAGAGAGAGAGAGAGAGAGAGAGAGAGAGAGTGTGTGTGTGTGTGTATGTGTTTGGGGTGGGGGTGAGGGGGCAAAGAGAGAGAGAGAAGGGAAGGGAATGAGAGAGAAATGCTAGACTTTGGTGTGGAAGAGAGAAGGAAAATAATCCCATGATGACAGATCAAATGAAGGCAAAATAACTTAAAAAAATTGAGTGGGATCACATGCTATGAAATGATGGTAATGGGAAGGAAAACACTGGGGGTCTCGTGTGTGAAACCCTTTGTGAATAGGAACGTAAACCATTCGGGTGATTTGCTATCATTAACCAGCACTTCAACATGCGTGTCAATGAAAACTAAATTACATGCCTCACTCTGAGCCATGGCCCTCTGGTTGAGCCTTCTGCCATGGAACTTTTTCTTTCTTTTGCAAAAACAGAGTGAAATCTTGCTAAGAAGAATATGGGGAAACTCATGCAGATGGTGGACCAATAATTATCAAGTTTACCAAACACATCCTGCCTTTGTCTATTTGGGTTGTTGTAGTAGAAATACAATAGACTAGGTAGCTTATCAACAACAGGAATTTATTTCTCAGTTCTGGAGGGGAAGTCCAAGGTCAAGGTGTTGGCAGATTCAGTGTCTGGTGAGGCTCTACTCTCTGGTTCATAGACATCTGTCTTTCTTCTGTTAGCCTCTGGGGCTTCTTTTTCAAGGGCACTAATCCTATTATAAGGGCTCTACCCTCATGACCTAAGCATATCCCAAAGGGCCTACCTCTAAATGCCAATACACTTGGAGTTAGGTTTCAACATATAAATTTGGAGGAGGGGGACACAAACATTCAGTCTATGGTGCATCCCAAACTCTAGTCCTCACCTTCTATGGTGGGGAGTGGGAAGAGAAATGAGGAGGAGGGACTGGGGCCAGGAAAGGAAAAATTTCTTAAAGCATTCAAAAACCCAAAGTGTTGTGGCACCCTGAAAAGTGGGACAGAGAAAAGGTGACAACAGCAGTTGTTGCTGTGGTAATGTCAGGATCGGCAATGTCAGGGCAGCAGCCTCCTCAGCCAGTGCACCTGACCAGTCACTGGGCAACTGTGCAGCCCTCCTATTGATCCTGGAAGGTGGTGAAGATGGTCTGCTTCAGAGCTTTTAGCATTTAATGTGTCTCCCTGCCTTAACCACTCTCAAATATAGTCCCTAGCTGATTTTTTGTTGACTTCTCTAAAAAATGACATAGCAGGACCCAAAGAAAGCCATCAGGAAGGCCATGGTGTTCCATGCAATGTCTGCTTCCACATCTTGTTGGAGAATGAAACCATGTTCATTGGAGTTTTAGGTGTTCCCTTGGTCTACTACAGACATGCTACCCAGCTCTTCTCAGGTAATGTACAGAATTGGTTTATCTGAGTGTTTCCAGTTCCTTAGTGAGAGGCTGAGTTCGGCTGTGGGGCGTGGGAATATCAAATACAGGGTTTGGCAGTAGGGAAGCCTGCAAGGTGAGGAGAAGGAAAGGGTGACCCCACAAAGTGGCATGTTGGGGGAGAACACAGAAGTCCGGCTTTCACTGCAATCTGGTTGGTGTGAGAGACTCTGATAGGTCCAACTGCACCCTATAATTTCATGTTTGTGGAATACCTGAAATAAGTAATTAGCATTTTTGTATTGGTTTAGAGATCCTGAAACTGGCTTGTCTTCAGTCATAAACCTAGAAAGTGGTCAAGACGAGATTTGACTCCAGGTTACTCTAACTCTGGGAATTGATACCTAAATCCTATTCCTTGGTCCTGAGGGATTTGGTGGCTAAAAAGTTGCTCAATGTGTGCTTTAGAGTTCAGATCCCACTAGAGGAGTTGGTCTGGCTCCTTACTGACAATCCCATCTATACCTGGAGATGAAAGGTTATTGTTTCCAGTGAATTTTTTCTTGGGGGAGGGCACAGTGTTACATGTGGCTGCTGTTAGGTGGAACCTGCCCTGGCTGCATCTTCATGATCCAGCTGCCCTGGACATCCATCTCCACACCCTGGGTTCTGAGTCCAGACATCTGGAAGGAGGCATGGGGCTGGGCTGCTGCCCCTCCTCTTCCTTTCATGTCACCTGGAGTCTGCTCAGCAAGGTCTACTGTGAGGGCTTAAAACTAATCTCCTATAGTTTATGAGCCCAAATCCATTTGCAATGAGGAAGACCCCGGCTGACCAGCAGCTTAAACAAATGTCCTCCTCTATAGCATTCCTATGGCGAGACTCAAGTTCCACACACATGATGTAAGTGAGAGCCTGGGCAGGCCTTTCTCCCACACGTGGCTCAGAAATCATTTACAAAGCAAACCGAAAAGACAGCCCTGGGCAGGCAACTCTTCCTTGCTCTCTGGGCCAGGCCTGCACTCGCCGGCCACTCCTAGTGGGCTCCTCTGATCTGAAGGTGCGATTGAAAACAGGTGTCTACCCAGTGCCTATAAAATATATACTGGCAATAGGGGAGATCCTTGGAGATCCCTTCAACTGGTAGAAATATGGAGACAATTCCCAACTCTGACTCTGCCTGGATCCAGGACTTCAGCCCCATCTCTCTTGGAAAAAAAAAAGAAATCCCCAAAAAACTTTCAGGGAAACTGGGAGCATATGGTTCCACCATCCTGTTCTGTAGAAAGAAATGTGAAAAAGATTAGAGAGACTCTGTCAAAATGTCAGACTTGGCATTGTGTTGCTGCAAAAGCAGCTCTTGTCCCCTGCCTTCCCCCCTCCCTCCATCAGGATGACCCAAGTGACCTTGGGCTGTACGGGCAAAGCTGTGACTGTGATTTGAATGCCAGATTTACCCAATTTCTATTTAGCAAATAAATCGAATGTACTGCTGTTCATGTTTGGGATAAATACCTGATTAAAGTCTCTTAAAATATGACTACTATTGCCCATAAAGGAAAGGAATTTCAGCTGGGCAGTGTCTGTCTGGGGCGAGAGGATTGGGTTTCCTCTTTATTTGTTGTCAGCAAGTGCTCCTGATCTTTCCTACCTTGCAAGCTCATTAAGCAGATGTTTGAACGTAGGGATACTGACAACGCAGCTGTATTTCATTTGTAGATAATTGATGCAATAAATGTAATAACCAAACGAGATATGTTGACTCATGAGCTAATTTGGGTGTAGATGTTACAGCACTAGTGCAGCTGGAAATGTTTGCCCATCACAAATCTGTTTCAGATAAGTGCCCCCCATTCCTCTTCCCAGTGAGACAAAAAATAAATAAATAAAAATAAAAATAAAATACCAAACCATCCTCTATATCTAAAAATACATGTTCAGAAGTTATGGTCAGGCTAAACAGCATTTGAAAGAATATTAATATCAGCAGTTCATTACAGAAACAGGTGAGATTAACCCCTTACATACTGCTGGCGAGGGTGGGCGGCGGGTGGGGAGGCAAGGTACACACACCTGGTTTCCTTAGGCACGTTTGGTCTGGAAACCTGAAAAACCTTAGTTGGAAGGGTGTGGATCCATTTTTTCTTTTTCCTTTTACTGCAGGCATGTTTCCTTTTTCATGGTCTGCATATTCCCAGAGGCTCCTCAGCTTTTATCTTCTCTGAGTAGTTGTATGTAGAAGGCACAGTTCTGTGACTTTAAAACAGTGGCTGTTGGGATGGGCAGCTTTAACAGAAAGGAATTTGTGATATGTGAGAGACACACAACTTGAAGCAGTCCTAATCACCATCTCTAATAGCCTAGACAGGAGTTGATAAACTCTGGCTTGCACTTGTTTTTGTATAGCTTGTGAATTAACAATGGTTTTTGTACTTTTAAATGGTTGAAAGGTATCAAAAGAAGAATAATATTTTGTGTCATATGAAAATTATGGAAATTCAAATTTCAGTGTCCATAAATAAAGTCTTCTTAGGATGCAACCACACTCATTCTTTTCTCATTTTCTATGGCTGCTTTGGGGGTAGTTCCAACATTTACCATCTAGATCTTAACAGAAAGTTTGCCAATCTCAGGACCAGACTAAAACCCCAGTAATTCCTGCAAGTGAGGAAAAGCTAGACTTGATTGCAGTGTATTTTAGATGGAAATTATCTTACTTCCGATTAAGTGCACAAAGGGAAAATAGATGAATCACTGGTCGTCCACAGAGGTCCTTCTCGAAGGAGCCATTGTTATTAGCATTTCTCAGTAACAGCCAAACCCTTTGGTGGGTCACAGTTTGTGTACAAACACTATTTCTAATCTGCTTGAAGAGTTTGGGTAATTTTCTACTTTATAATCTAATTTTTGTACTAAAATTGTTCAAGAAATTGTTAATAGAAAATTTTAAAAGGTTTATTGGGGTAAAATTTTCATACATTACATAAGTTTATAGTATTATGAGTTTTGACAACAGTATTTATTTACTCCATCACCATAAAATCAAGATATAGAATTGTTTCATCACCCCCAGAAGGTCCCCCCTGCCCCTGTGTGGTCAATCGCTTTCCCCCTCCCTGCCCCCGACCATGACTGATGTGTTTCTGTTCCTATAGTTTTGCCTTTTTCAGAATGTCACAGAAATAGAATTATACAGGATGTAATAGATATTTCAAAGTACACTTCAGTTGCCCCAACTGCAATTTAGCCACCAGTATCGCTTACTTGATGAGCTTCTATTGTGCATAAAACAAACACTATATAATTAAGGTTAAATCTATTTTTCTTGGTTATCTGGATGAGGAATTATCTGTATTATATTAAACTTGTGGGACTAGAATTCCAAAGTTAATATAAATAGCTCTTTTTAAGAAACGAAGAAAATTTTGGTTTCAATTATACTGAATCTTCCTGGATGGATTTTTTTTCTTTGGTTACATAATCTTAGACTTTCAATAGCCCCCACAATAAACCCAAAGATAGGTTTCTCTGTGAGTGAAAATAGAGAAACTTTGTTTGTATAGTCATAATCTGCCAGTCTAAACCTCTCTCTTCATTTTAAATATTGTATCCTAAAAAGCAAAAACTTATTACATGGAATATAGGATTATTCTCCAGGAGTGGGGAATTGGAGGAAGTCTTGCTCAGCGTGTGCATAAACAAAAGGAAGCTGAGTACACTGTGTTTCTGCAATATATCGAGCCGATTTTCTAGCAGGTTGAATTTGCTCTTTAGCGATAGTTGTTAATAAGCTCATTTTCTTTCTAGACAATCCAACAACAAAGGGCGAGGTTCCTTTTTGTGGACAATGCTGTTATGAGTGCCAATAAACTTTATAAAGCAATTAATATTCAAGATCATCAACACTAATCTAGCACCCTCTTTTCCTTCTCGTTTCTTCTCTTCTTCTGTTTAGTGTCACATACTATTTACTCCATTTGTGACCCTTTTCTTATTGCCTAGGATGGGGAAACCTCCAAAGGACCCCCTAAGTGGAAGCCAAGTATGAGCTTCAGTAATATAGTGGGTATTTCAGTATATCAAAGGTCTTCCTAGATTTGGTTTTCTATCTTAACATTTTTATGCCTTTGCATATTTTCCTTCTAGATCCCAGAAGACTGTAAAAAATAGGTTTAATGCACACACTTTAATCATCTTTCTTAGTGGTAGGTTTTTATCCAAGAGGGCTAGAGTTTGCCTTCACTTTCTATACAAGTGATTTTTGGATTAAAACTCAAGGTAGCAAGTTCAGAAATTGGTCTGAAGTTTTCATTTTATTTCAAACCGAACTCATGTTACTCCTGTTGAAAATTGTACTGACAGGCCCATACATATAATTTATGATATTTCCTATCAAGATGTTTAGCTGAATTAGAAACATTTGTGAACAAGTCCCTCTGCAGTTGGTTAAAAAGCATTTTTCTGCTGGGGAAGGGAGGAGTGCATGGAGGGCAGAGGCACAAAGGGAACCTGGAATACCTTTTATTTCAACGACTGTTGATCAAGTAATTGACCGTAAACTGTTTACAACCATGACCTTTGTTGCAACCACAGAGAGGTGTTTATGGATAGACATTAAGCTCTTTTTTAAGTTGTTCACAAAGTGGGCTGTTTACAGAGCAAATTTCCCCAAACATCTTATTTTTCTCTGAAACATTAAATGAAGTAGACAACAAGGTTGGTCAGACTTAGCATCGAGAAGGAAAAGGAGGTGAACAAGGGAAGCTTTGCCTATATTTTTGGGAGAACCTGACTTTTTCAACAGCAATTCCATTTTCACATCTAGGATTATGGTAAAGGGAAACCTCAACATAAGGTCCATAAGAAGCATTTTAAAATATCAAAGAGAACCTCAGCATTTTAGACAGAGGCTATTGCATTGGCTTATTAAATTACTTAAAGAGAAACAAGATATTGAACACTTGGCTTTTATAAAAATCAATAAAACTCACCAATGAAGAGATGTAATATGACTGCAAGAGAGAAAATATATTTGAAACTACATTTTCAGGAGATTGAAAAAGATTTAAACTATTTGTTTAAATCAGATTTTTTCAAGGGAATGCCAAGACATTTTTAAAAAAGTGTTACATGAATTACTTGTCAATTAAAAAAAAGGCACACTTAGTTTTTCAAAAGAAAGTGTTTTTGGAAGGTGCGATTGTGGCCTAATGAACAAACTTGTGGGGAAATGTGGTGCACGTGGAAAGCATTGCTCTGTTCACACAAGTGCGGTTCCCCAGCTGCAGTACATGGCGGACCTCATAGGGACTGCAAAATGATACCATCTGATAAGGTATTTTCTGAGGGCCCATTATGTGTTTGCACTTGCTAAGTGCAGCTGAGATGTGAGAGACGTTTTCCTTTTCTCTGGTGAGGCTCAAAGACTGGAACACAGTGAAAAGATAGCTGGCAAACTGAGGCACCACCATGAGCAAAGCTTTGGCAACACTCCAGTTGTGAGGTGAAGAGAACCAGTGCTCAGGAGGCTGTGGAGGAAAATGAACAGAATGAATAACTAGAAGAGGTCTTGGGCAGGAAATATTGGCAAGATTAGTGCCTGGGCTGGAAAGAAACCCAGATGACTCTATTCATCAAGTCAGAGTGACCAAGAAGGATGGGGGAGTCCAAGAGGGTTTTGCTGAAAAGGATGCCCTGCTTAATTTCATAGAATGTGATTTTAAGGAGGTTCTGGACTATCCAAGGAATAATCCCTGGAGGTGGGAGGAATTACACCATAGATGACTCTTAGGTTCGATAGTAAATGCTGGTTTTGACACTTAAAATATTAAGGAATATTAATATTCATGTTGAACTGAAAGGCAATCATTTTTGACAACTTCCTGTATTACTAAGGAGCCCAAGGAGAAGAAGTCACTGGAGAAAGAGAACCAGAAATGGAAAGAAATATTTCCTGAGGAATCAACCAACTCTTGGTAATAGGCCATGTATTCAGCATGCTTTCTTCTCATCTTCATGATACTTCACCCTCCTCTAAGCTAGGTGACATATTCTGCTTGGATGTGCTCAAGGAGGTTTTGTCCCTACTTCACAGATGAGAAAACAGAGGATCAGAGAAGTTCAGCAACTGATTCACAACCTGAGATTTAAAGCCTGATCTTTTGGACTTTTGGAATCCACAGGCTTTTCTCTGTACTACACGGCTGGCCTGGCCTGTATTTGTCTTCACATCTCAGTTGTGGTTTTTATGGCCTTCTCCCCATCCATAGTCTTTTGAATGATTGCTCCTTAGGTTTAAGACTTCCAACTCCTATTTATGGCATTTCCAGACATAACTAAGTCTGAGAAAATGAGCTCTGAAGACTCAATTGTATCAGGTCAACAGCTGCCTACACCATCTTCAGATACTACACTCCTCATTTCCAATTCATGTGATAGAGCAAAACTTAGTTTTGAATAAGTTGTTCAATATCACAGAAGAAAACATCCTTTGGACAGTTACTACACTCCAGACACATTAGGTGTGGGATACCAAAGTGTCTTCCAAGGGGGTTGGGAGCTTCTCCCTGGATGTGGACGCAAGTCATACAGATGTTGCAGGAAACTTTATTAAGAGATGTGTTTTCATTCTTCTTTTGTATTTTACCCTCACCTGATCTACAAAGGTAGTTAGGCCCCCTTGAACCCCCTGTAAGTCTTAATGTAGAGGTGTACTTCAAGACACTGGCTGCCTTTCCTTTTCCTAAAGGCCAGGCTCACTGGTGAATGGAGTGGATGGGGAAGAATTCTATGCATAATGACTTGGAAGGAAACAGTAGGGGACAGGAAGGGATTTCTCTGAGACCCCAAAAAACCAGAGGTGGATCAAAGAAGAGCAGGGCCAATTTCCTTGTCTGTGGCAGTGCAATGCGTCAGAGGGAAAAACTGTATAGCACCCTGAGTGAAGCTGGCTCTGTGCTCTCTAACTCGTACCTCCATGAGAATTCCTGTAGCCCATGTGTGCCTTGTGTACAGAGTTCCCAGCTTCAGAGCAACAGACTGGGCTTGGACAATTGAACTGTGAAAGGCTGAATGATTCAAAGTAACATGTATGTCTTTGGGTGTGAATTAGGAGTGTCCTTCTCTCCACATAACTGATGTCCATGGGGATGAAGCCAAGAGTCAGATTCAATTTGAGTTAAAGAAATTGGAAGAAGATATTTTTTATACATCAGGATCATAGGTTGAAATTCTTGCCTACTATTTTTGTATGTAGATACACTTTTGATCCAGAATCATTATGGTGGATGGGCTCCAAATGCCAGGAGAACCAACAGTAAATGCTGAGGGATTTTTGCTGCGGGAGAGATATTTATGGGAAAAAGGAGTCCAAAAAGGCTCCACTGAAGATTTAAGTATGATATTTGTGGCAGAAACTGCTAGTTGCCTCCCCAATGTCTCTTCTCCCCTTCTTTTTTCCTAATCAAACTCCAGAAACATTTTAGTCCACTTGCAGCTTAGGTAGTAGCACTGTATATGTCTGGCCAACAAGATGAACAAGGCAGGGCTCCTAGGAAGCTTTATTATGATTATATTTTTTAAGATTAAAAAAGGCCAGACTTAATTAGCTTAAAAGACTTTTGCCTTTTACCTTTACCTCCATCTTTTTGTCTGGAGTGCACATGTGATGTTCAGAGGTGGGATTAGCCATTTTACAACCTGGAGGACAAAAGCTATGTGCTAAGCAAGCCGGAATAGGAGGAGCAAAAGGCCTGGGCCTTCAGTGAGTCCTTGAGCAACTGTACCAGCCCTGGAAGGTGTACTTCCAGACTTCTTGGGAAGGAAAAGCAAATGTCTTTTGACTTAAGCCACTGTCATTGGGTTTCTCTTCCAGGTGACTGTCTTAATTGGCAGGGGCTTAACTGAGAGGATCTAGGGAAGCAGAGAGGAGAGGGGAGGGCCGTTCATGGGAGGCACAGAGGTGGGAATGAATGTGGCATGTCTGGGGAACAAGGCATTGAATAGTCTGGAGGGTAATTTATTCTGGCTGGAAAATGTTTGGTGAAAGATGGGAAAAACCAGATAAGTATTGAACTGATTAAATATTAAAGTTTTAGGCTTCAAAATAATGGGAAGTGGAGTAACAAATATATTTAGGGCTAATTGGATTAGATTGGCTTTCACTGATGATAGTTTTGTTCTGAGAAAAAATGGTCTTATAATCAATTATTAGAATGTGTCAGAGATGCCTTCATAATGAAAATTCCACTGTATTTTCTGAGAACTGGATGAGAATTTATGGAGGTTGGGAATGCAGAGGCTGTGTTGACGGTATCTGATACAGATTGTGTCTACACAAGAGAAAGCAAAGTAGAAACCTGGCGATGGTTCTGACTGAATTTTTCCCTCTTTGCTGAGTGAAGCTTTATTATTCAGTAGATACCATTCAAGCAGAGGCTTGCTAAGTTCTCAAAGAGCTTCAAGTAGCTTCCTTCACCTTTCCAGGGGCTGTTGGACTTTAGCAGGCATCAGATTTGCTGGGGGACTTTGTTCAATACAGATTCCTGGACCTGATCCTCAGAGGGTCTGGCGTAACAGGTCTGGGGGGACCGTCAGGAATCTTTGTTTCTTGACAAGTGCTCCTGGTGATTCTGTTTCAGGTGGTTTTCTGAGTGCCACTTGAGAAGCCCTGGTCTACAGTCTGCCCCCGTCTTTATTTCCTCTCCACCCCTGTGCCAGTGCTGCGGTGCTCTCCAGAAAGAAAGGAGTTTCTGAAGGTGAGGGTCTCACTTTCAATCTCCCGTGACTTTCTACTAGTAGTTGGGAGCTTTCACTAAAGGACACTGTTTTCCAGATTTTTCTCTTATCTTTAAATATTTTTGTTTTTTCAGATTCCAAAGGAATACTTTTTATTCCTTTATTTTATCTTAGATAATTCTATTAGCTGCAGAACTTACAAACATTCAGTAAGAGTTCCATAAGAAAATACAAATCATCACCATTCTTCTACTTAGAACCATTGCTAATGTTCTGGTGTACATACTGTTTCTCTCTTCATAAAAATTGAAATGAATCACCTCAGAGACCTGTGCTGTATTCCACATCCTTCATGCTTTATCTTCTCAGGCTTGCTGAAGTTAGGGTCCTGACTGCTAGTGTGAAAATGAAGGTGCTCTGCTTTTTTTTTAAATTTATCAATCTACGGTTCATCATTGTAAGACCTCTCTGGAACACTGTGCGCACATCTTTGTTTCAGATGGTAAAGATACCCTTAATAAATGAACAAAGTGTGTTGGTTTAAAATAAGTCGTGTAATCATTTCAGGAAAGACTTGGACAGAAGTCACTTCTTGTTTTGTGTGAATTTAAGTTATAAGCAACTCTCCTTGTATCACTTACCCTTAAAGCTTTACCTCGTATTGTGTAAGAGAAGGACCCCAAGGCACCAGTTCACCATGCCTCTGTGCATTTATGTCAATAAATGGTGTCTTAAGAGCCCAGATAGATGGCTCCTTGAATCAGCCAGGAATCTTTGGTTGCAAACAATAGACCTGACCCTGACTTACATAAAATGAGAAATTTCCTGGCTGGACAGGAGCAGCTCATAGAACCAAAGGAGAAGCAGCAGAACTGGGCCTCAGTGAAGGTGGAAGACCAGCTCAGAAGGCCTAGGTGGCAGGGCCTAAAGGGTGGGCTCTTCTGAGCACTTGTCCCAGGAGGAATCGGCACTATCTGTTTCCTGCTACTGAGTCCCTCCTCTAGGAGAACACCATGTTTAATGTTTATTCACCCATTCATTCACCCTTCTAGGTTTTGGGGTTATAACAGTGAGCCAAACAGACACAAGCCATGCCCTCATGAAGCTTACATTGTAGTTAGGGGAGGTGACAGTAAACTACTAAACACAAATGAGTACAACATTTAGTACATTAGATGGTGATAAGTGCTATGGAGAAAAATGATGGAGGGTATGGGCGGATTAGGGAGCTGCAGTGGGAAGGCGATACGATTTCAAACTGAGTGGTCAGAAGAAGCCTGACCCGGAAGGTGACATTTGAGTCAAGACCTGGAGAAGATTAATGTGAATGGTGGGCAATGAGCTTTCCTGGCAGAGGAGACAGTGCTGACTTACACTTTACAAGGATCATGTTGGTTGCTCTGTTGAGAATGCAGTGAAAGGGGCCAGAAACTGAGTCAAGGTCACCAGGGAGAAAGCGTATCTAGTCACGCTGGTGGCAGATGGGTTGGGCTTGGGCCAGAATGGTTTCTGGAGGTGATGATGAGAAGTGATCAGGTTCTGGATCTGTTTTGAAGGAAGAACTGTCAGAATTTGATGGCAGCCAGGATGTAGGGTGTGACAGACAGAAATGAATCAATGGTGACTCCCAGGTGCTTTACCATGAGCAGTTTTAAAGGTAGAAAATTGTACGGGAAAGACCAAGTTTGCTGGGGTTGAAAGCTTGGTTTGGGTATATTAAGGGTGAGACTGGATGGAAGTATCAGAAGTAGGCAGTTGGACATGCGAGAAGGCCATCTGGGGTTCATGGGAGAGGTTTGTGCTGGAGAATGGTATTTAAAGTTAAATATTTTAAATTCATATAAATGGCATTTAAAGCCAAGAGGTTGGTTGATATCAACTTGGTAGTAAGATGGAAAAGAAGAAGCCTGAGGTGATAGTGGGGGTGGGGAGGTCTTGAAAGGGGGACTGAGGAGGAGTGATCTAATTGATTAGACTAACTTGTGTCTTGTGGCCATGCCAGCCTCACCAAGACTGTAAACCATGGTTAAGGTGGTTCCACAGTCATTTTCCAGATGAAGGAATGGACCCCGTGCAGGCATAAGCAAACACATGGCCACTACACTCCCCTTTCCAGACTTTACTAGATATACATTTAGCTCTTTTCACAAAAACGTGAAATAAGTAAGTTGCATATGAGGTATGAAGGCACACTGATCTGGATTATGTAAAGTTGCTAGGTCCTTTTGCTAATTCATGCTATTTCATTTCTTAACGGAAATAAATTCAAGAATACCCACTGTCTCTTGAACACTTGAAACTGAATTTGGTTGCCAAATGACTACTAGATTGTAAAACCTTAAGGTTTTATAAGAATTATGTCTTATTTGTCTCTGGGTTCCTAATATCAAACATTGAGCTTGACTTAGGTTATTTGTTTGATATGTGCCTTTAGAACAAATTAATGCATGGATCATTTGAGGCAGCTAACACCTTTTATTTCCTTCAAGTTATTGGGTGATGTATCTATCAGAACTCTCGTTTGTAGGGCAGAAACCCAACTAAAACTGCCTTAAGCAAGAGAGGAAATTTATTTGTTCTCATGATTAAAATAAGGCAGTAATTTCAGACATGGCTGGATCCAGGTGTCAGTCAATGTTATGTATGTCTCTCACTTCTGACAGTGCTTTCTTCTTCAAGAGCATCATTCTCACACAGGATCTCTCCCACCCACATCCCATTTTCTCCAAGTGGTATTTCTCCTGTGAGTTTTTAAGAAAGTGTCGGCATTCTATGTGTAGACATCTGTACAGTAGATGAGAGAATCCCAAATGCCACAGAGGGAAGTCAGCAGATCCAGACTTACATTACCAGCTTATCAACTCTTGTGGAAAGGAAACATCTGACAGTTCTCAAAGAAGTTCCTGGACGGGGGTCACATGCCTGTCACTGAGTCAATCACTGCAGCCTGGGTGAGTCCTCTCCTTGGGTAGGCCTGGTCAATGTTTGCCTGGAGTGCTTGGACCTTGGGGTAGGCTTCATCCAAGTTGTATCATCCCCTCAAGAGAAACTGAGGTGCTAATAGCTGAAGATGAAGGAATGGATTCTGAGCAGGAAGAAGTGACAGATGACCATTATGAATACAAAGTCTATCATAGGAGCATTTGGGGGAAGCAGCCACAATTTTTGGCTCTTCTATATTGTCTATTTACACAGAAACTTCTGCACCTGACTGTGGTTTGGAATAAGTTGGCAAATATCAAGTAGTTATGCTTGAACTTTGTAAACTAGAGCACCACTAGGGCGATGCTGATGTCTGTTTCCTGTCTTTCTCTCTGCACCTTGGGCTTGGGAGAGCAGCTACAGGCATTGCCTGCCCGTCTGAAGGCTCACAGGGCTGAGGCCACCTGGAGCCCTGCCCAGAGGACACCCTGTTAAACGTGGAGATGAAGTTGTCACAGGCTTGGCAAATTTTCCTTTGGCTGTTTTATGATGAAACCCTCAGCCAAGGAGATGATCCAAAGCATGGTGCTTCAGAACAATGAAATCCCTTGGTGGAACACCACAGACTCTGGAAAAAAGAATTTTAATACCCCTTGGGGAAAGTTGCTGTAATTTTGAAGGTGTTTTACTCAGGAAAGGAGCCTGTGATTTGTGAAGCAATACTAATCTGCTTGTGGGAAGCTGCAGCATGAAATGAGACAAGGTGTGATAACCTGTCAAGTTCCAAAGAGAGATGATTTAGGGGGAGATAGTGGTTTGAAAATGTGAGGATGGGTGTTACTAACTTAATCCATATGATGCCTTCAAAACAAAAAGTATATTAGGGGCGAAAGGCATGAAACAGACATTATTCATTGTCTCCAGGTGATATTTCTCCTGTGAGTTTACAAGCAAGTGTTGGCATGCTGTGTGCAGACATTTGTACAATAGATTAGAGCGCCCAGATCGCCACAGATGAAAAGTAGGGGGGGACACCTTTGACTCTTTCCTTTCCCCCTCTAATTTATCTATCTCATTTATTCCAGACAAGAGCTCCTTTCCTTTGTGAAAATTAGAGACATCTGTAGTTAATACAACCTGAGTCGAGGATAATCAAAGCTCACGTTGCCAGGTGTGAACAGATTGCTTGCCGGGTCCGGAAGGTGACTCTTTTCCTCCTCCTCCTCTCATGGGCACCATCCACAGTCATTAGGAGGTGTTTTCCGGGAGTGGGTGAGGAGGGAAGGGAAGAAGAATCATGTTCTGGTGGGAGAAGCAGATGCTGGCTGGACCAGGATGACTCATACAACTGGCAATGTGCTTCCACTTCTATAAGACAGTTCTGCAGACTCTCCTGCTAGTCTTGGGGCTTGGGGTGATGCTGTGAAGGGGGAACATGGACCCTTGAATGGTTCCATATTTGGGTAATGTTCCAACTGCAACAACTCACTTTTGCTAGGATGTTGGAAAGACTTTCCAAATCTAGGTAACAGATTCTAAGCGTGGTCTATTGCCCCTGGGAAGATGGGACTGCAAGGAGCCTCTACTTAGAAAGAAATGAGGATGAAGTTCTATGGTAATTCCTATATGGTTTTTGTTTTGAAGTGAAATTTTCTTTGTTTTCAACTAATTTAAACTTAAAAACTGATACACAAGGTCATCACTGGAGAATTTTTTAATTTGTTTGGAACAACTTGGTTATGTAAAGCTACTTTAAAAAATACTTTATTTTTTGGAGCAGTTTTAGGTTTATGACAAAATTGAGGGGAAGGACAGAGATATCCCATATACCCTCTTCCCCGCTACATGCAGATTCCCTGCTCTGTTCTCAACACCCCCACCGGAGTGGTACATTTGTTAAAATGAATGAACTGGCTTTGACACATCATCACCCCAAGTCCATAGTTTACATTAGGTTTCACTCTTGGTGTTGAGCATTCTGTGGGTTTTAACAAATGTATAGTGATCGTATGTACCCACCATTTTAACAATGTACAGAATAGCTTCACTGCCCTAAAACCCCTGTGTTGTCTGCCATTCGTCCTCCCCCCACAACCCCTTGCAACCACTGATCTTTTCACCGTCTCCATAATTTTATCTTCTCCAGAATGTTATACAGGTGGAATCACACAGTATGCAGCCTTTTCAGATTGGCTTCTTTTACTTAGGAATATGCATTTAAGATTCTTCCATGTGTTTTCATGGCTTGATAGTTCATTTCTTTTTTAAAAAATTATTTTATTTTTTGATTATAGTTAACATTCAAAATTATATTAGTTTTAGGTACAGAGCATAGTGATTAGACATGTATGTAGATGAAGCAATAACCTCAGTAAGTCTAGTGCCCACCTGGCACCATATATAGGTATTGTCATATTATTGACTATGTTCTTTATACTGTACTTTACATCCCATGACTGCTTTTATAACTTCCAATTGTGCTTCTTAATCCCTTTACCTTTTTCCCCTAGCCACCACCTCCCCCCAAACCCCTTCTCATCTGGCTAGATCATATTTCACTTTCTGGATGTACCACACCCATGTGGTTTTGAAATGGTGGGTTTACCCACTTGAGACAAGGGGTGTCACAAATAGTGGGGCCAAGCTAGTGGACTGCATAAGTCATGAGCAAGTTTTCTTCTGCTTGCTGACACTAGAGTGCCACTGGTTGCAGTGATTCAGTGGCATGGGAAACTTGTGCTGTCTTTTCACCTTTATTTTTTTCTTATTGTTGTTCTATTACAGTTGTCCTAATTTGCCCCTGTTGCTCTTCCCTGTCCTTCACCACCACCCACCCCCTGCTCCCACCTTCAATCCCAACCCCACTGTCCTTGTCCATGGGTCATTTATACATGTTCCTTAACTAGACTTTTCCTCTGCTTTCTCCCTTATCCTCCACTCCCTTTCCTCTGGTCACTGTCAGTCTGTTCCTTGTCTTCATGGCTTTGGTTCTATTTTACTCTGTGTTTCTTGTACATTGGGTTCCTCTTATAGGTGAGATCATATGGTATTTGTCTTTTACCACCTGGTTTATTTCACTTAGCATAATACTCTCCAGTTCCATTGACACTGTTGTGAAATGTAGGAGTTCCTTCTTTCTTTCTGCTGCATAGTATTCCATTGTGTAAATATACCACAGTTTTTTAATCGACTCATTTACTGATGGGCACTTAGGCTGTTTTCAGCACTTGGCTATTAAAAATTGTGTTGCTATGAACATTGGGGTGCATAAGCTCTTTTGGATTGGTGTTTCAGGGTTCTTAGTATATAATCCCAGCAGCAGAATTGCTAGGTCAAAAGGCAGTTCCATTTTCAGTTTTCTGAGGAAATTCAGTACATTTTCCACAGTGGTTGTACCAGTCTGCATTTCCACGGACAATGTACTAGGTTCCCTTCTCTCCACGACCTTGCCAGCACCTGTTTGTTGAATGGGTTATGATGGCCATTCTAACCAGTGAGAAGTGTTGTTTCATTGTGGTTTTAATTTGCATCCCTCTGATGGCTGGTGACATTGAGCATTCCTTCATATGTCTCTGGGCCCTTTGTATGTCCTCCTTGGAGAAGTGTCTGTTCAGGTCCTTTGCCCATTTTTTAAATTGGATTGTTTGTCTTCCTGGTGTTGAATTATATGAGTTCTTTATATATTTTGGAGATCAAACCCTTGTCCAAGGTATCATTGGCAAATATATTTTCCCATATGGTTGGTGCCCTTTTCATTTTGCTGATGTTTTCTTTAGCCATGCAGAAGCCTTTTAATTTGATGTAGTCTCATTTTTTTTTATTCTTTCCTTTATTTCCTTTGCCCTAGAGGATATATTGGTGCAAATATTGCTGTATGGGATATCTGAAATTTTCCTGCCTATGTTTTCCTCTAGGATTTTTATGGTGTCACAGCTTATGTTTATGTCTTTTATCAATTTTGAATTTATTCTGGTGTATGGTGTAAGTTGGAGGTCTAGTTTCATTTTTTTTTCATGTACATTCTCCTAAAACCATTTGTCAAAGAGGCTATTTTTACTCCATTTTATGCTTCTGCCCCCTTTATCAAATTTTAATTGGCTGTAGAGACACAGACTCTCTGTTCTGTTCCTCTGATCTTTGTGTCTGTTTTTATGCCACTACTAGACTGTTTTGATTACAGTGGCCTTGTAATATAGTTTGATATTAGGTATTGTGGTCCCTCCTACTTTGTTCTTCTTTCTCAAGTTTGCTGTGGCTATTTGGGGTCATTTTTGGTTCCATATAAAATTTTGAAATATTTGTTCTAGATGTGTGAAATATGTCATTGGTATTTTAATAGGGATTGTGTTGAATGTATAGATTGCTTTAGATAGTATGGACATTTTAATGATGTTAACTTTTCCAATCCATGAACACGGTATATACTTCCATTTATTTGTGTCTTCCTTAATTTCTTTCTTCAGTGTTCTGTAGTTTTCTGAGTACAAGTCTTTTACCTCCTCAGGTGAGTTTATTCCTAGGAGCTCTTTTTTTCTTGTTGCTATAGTAAATGGTATTTTCCCCTAATTTCTGTTTGATTTTCGTTGTTGGTGTGTAATTTATGGAAACTGAGTAACATGATATTAAATAATGAATGGGTTAAAAATGAGATCAAGGAAGAAATCAAAAAGTTTCTGGAAACAAATGAAAATGAAAACATAACAGCCTCAAACTATCCCTGTGATGGGGAAGTGCAGGACCATTTCTTGCATCTTCACACACTGAAGGGCAGTTCTCTCCAAGCAGGTCAGTTTTAGAGACCAGATATGCCTTGTACTTGTAGCTCATGAATGAATCTTCACTCACCTATATAAACCCTCATCAACCCCCAAAGTCACACTTCAAACACTGCAAGTCTTATAGACCAACTTAAATAGGGACTGTGCCAAACTAAGTCTGGATCACCCCAAACTCTATCCAAACTGCCTCAAACTTAAAATTCCCAGCTACTTTAATTAGTCCACAGTTGATTTCTTGACTATGTCATTAGTTAAGTTGTTTCCCTCTGAGTTATTATTGAAGCAAAGCAAGTTCTGGGTAACACTGAGGAAGCCGTTGTTTATAGGGACTCTCGGGAATCCACATTTCTCCAGTTAGGCCACATGAGCACCAGTTCAACCATATCATTGGTATTTGGAGGTCTGATGTGCCCCTTACTCACTCTTGACAGAGGTAGTTATTGCCTTGGGGACATAACAGTCATTCCTCTAAGTTATTGCACAGAAAATACATTAGAATGTCATTGTCAAGATGAAGGGATACCTCTTAAATCACCCATTAGCTCACAGATTTGGTTGTGAATTCTAACCTCTGACTCCTACATGAATGTAGATCTGGATCCTCCAGTAGGAGCTGAGCTCCATAAGGCAAGGGGCTTGTGTCTTACACCACTTTCCTGTGCTTTATAACTTGTAGAACAATCATTGGACTAATTTGGCCTGCAGAGGTATGAAAATGGCCCGGGGACTTTAGGGAAAGAGAATGGTTTTGTAGATATTCAGTAATGCAGAAGAGGTGATTGTTTAGACAGAGCATGTGTAGACTTCAAGTGAAGAAATGGATTGCAGTGCTAGCTTTGAAGTTTTGCAGTGGATTTGGGGAAGGAAAACAGTCTATTGAAGATAAGAAGTTGAGGTTTAAAATCTGTAGAGAAATTGGTTTCTTTCACTCCTTTAGTATTTGCTTCAAATCCTTTTTTTTTTTTTGAAGTAGAAATGGGCATAAATGGAGAAAGAGTGAATGTTTTGAGAAAGAAAATGAAGGCATTCCCAAAATGTATTCATAAAAGACTGGGTTTTGGGGTTTTAGATGTGTATTTTAGAATCTAGAGGTTTTGTGGTCAACTGTACCAGGTTAAAGCAAATTAATATTTTGTTGGTGTAATTAGCATGTGAATATTAATGATAAATTTCCAAGAAGATTTCTATAGTATGTATCATTACTCAAAATTATTTAATCATGGAGCCTTCAAAAAACTTCAGTATTTTATTCTGTACTATGATTATTTCAGGGGTTGCAAACTGGATGTTCCAATTTATGTGCTAGAATATTTTAAAATAAATGGAATTTAAATAACTTTGAACAGTGCATGATCTTACTAGTTCTATACTGGACTCTACTGTTTTATTCTCAATCTGATGCAGAGAATTAGTTACCTACCTATAGGCATTTGGGTTTTCTATTCATAGCTCACTGTGGGTGGTTCAGAAAAGAAAGGAGTGTGGTCTATGAATATTGGAACTAAATGCCTTTCATGTTCTTAGAAGGCAAGAGAAATGTAGGACTTCCCCAATATCAGAAAGAAAAAAAAAAAGAAGGAAAGAAGATGGTAGGGCCACTAGTGGACCATCTCATTGTAGCTTCACTCAGTGTAGAAATCCTTTTCAAAGCACTCTGGACATAGACATTTCACGTCTACTTCAACACCTTTAATGACAGGGAAATTACTGCAAGTATATAGACTTAATATACATATAAAACCAGGATCTTTTGCACATCTTGCTTAAGATTTCCACTTAATGGTTCTGTCCTATGGTGGAACATAGAACAAATCCTTGTGTTTGCTACAATGCCCCTTTTATTGGATGGTCCTCTAAACATACCAATTCCTTCAGTGGTTTCTCATTTGTAATCATTTCTACATCTCTTCCTTGGTTCGATCCCACTCCTATGGATGATCAATAGCTTGAACACATAGTATACTGAATTTGAACAGAGCAGTTAGGGTTGCATGCATCATTCAGGATGTGCCCTGCTCAGTGCAGGCTGTTTTGGGACCTATATTCATAATCTGGGAATCATGCTTCTCATGACACAGGCCCAGATTGCCTTGGCTTGGCATTTTCAGTGGCAGTATCCCTCAATTGGTTCACTTAAATTTACAGTCAACCACAGGTCATAATCTCTTTCATACAAAGCCAAGCCAATCCTCTTGATTCAGGAAAATTGTCTTGACTTCATTATAGTTAATTTAGAAATGGCTGTATTGACCAAGACCTAGGCATTAGGTTCTCTGTGAAAGGTAATAATATAAAATTTGTGTAATCATGAGAAAAGAAGTTTATTGATCATTTCATTACTATATATTGATAAATAAAAGGTTGAGTTCTGGTTGTCAAAAAATATTCAATTGGGAGGAAAAGACTCAGATTTATTTAGAAAGCAGTTAGTGAAGAATATGAGGAAGTATATGAGGAAGTGGATATAGTTTTATTTACAAAGAAGTGTGCTGTTATTGGTGATATCACTGCTGTCTGTCTGCCTGCAGCAACTGCTCTCTACCCATCAATGGGCTCAGGCTCTCAGGAGACTGTTCTTAGGGGCTAAGACTGTTCTGAACCGAGACTGTTCTGAGTGTGGGGATCTTGCTGATAAACTCTTCATTACTCTGGAGCTGCTGAGCAGAGATAAAAGCATTTGCCACTTTCTGAGAGCCTGGTTGAAGAAAGATAGCCCCTCACCATGGGTGAAGAGTATTTTCTTTAAGCAGCTTCCAGAGCTCCTGCCTACCTCCCGACTTCCATGGGAGGGCTAGCTTTGTACAGCTGTCATAACTCAGCTATCATCCTTTATAAGTCTTTACCCCACCTCCAGTAGCTGCCTCTTAGTTCTAACATCTGAGGACCACAGTGAACTCAGAATAAACATAGGTGGCAGCCAAAGCATGAGGATCTTCCCCAAATACTCCTGCTCCTGCATAGACATGGGCTGTAAGTAGTCGAACCATGCCAGATCTCAGGATGCATTTCAGGTGCTTGTAGATCATTTGGCACTGGATATAAGCCCCCAGTGGAAATACCAACACAGCTATTTCATGTGCTGCTATGTCAGCAAATGCAGCATGCAAACAAGCCAAGGTTGGGTAGCCTGTGTGTGGTAACATAGGTGATGGCAGCCAAGTCTGTCTGAACACAGAGAACTCCGGAAAACATGAATGGGGACTCTTGGCAGCTTTTAGAAGAGACAGATTCCTCAGGACAGGCCCTGGGAAGCTATTTATACTTAGATTATTTTTTCCTTAGTAATGTAGGAGGTGTCCAGTGTGATAGTGGAACACCCTAGGACTGTGAGAAAGTCTCCTTTCCTATGTTGGTTTTATACTAACTTCTTGGAAAATGACCCTTGCCTGATCCAGCTGCTACCTGGTCCCGTGTGTGTGTGTGTGTGTGTGTGTGTGTGTGTGTGTGTGTGTGTCTGTCTGTCTGTCTGTCTCCAGCTCTCAATTGGACAGCAAAGTAACTGCATTCCACTCCTCTGGACAAATGACTTAGGCCAGAAAGGCTTCGGGCTCTGCGTTGGTGCTCACCTTTGGTCATTGGCCATTCCCATTTGGCACCCAATGAATGCAATCTTTTGTGTAGTTTAGGTGTGATTGTAGCTAATAGTTTTGAAAGACAGATTTGCGTAGGTAAGCATCTTGTAAAATATTTTTCTAAAAGCATTTATCAAGGAGAAATGGAGAAATGTGTAAGCCCAAATGTAGAAGGAAGCTGGGGGAGGGAGCAGGAGAGGAGGTGAGAGTGGAATACCAAAACATATGCTTTTCAGCTGCCCTGGCTGATCCTGGAGCCCCACTCCGGTGGGGGTGGGGAGTGAAGCTCTGCAGGTTGCAGTGTGGATCTGAGAGATTTATGCCTTGCATGCTGAACACATATCGACGACTCTCAACGGCACAATTTTGAAAAGGTGATTATGGGTCTGACATGAAGAAATATTTTATATGAAATTGCTGAAAGATCTCTGGGTACTAAGCAATAATCACCTTAATGTTTTAGAAAGTCTTCCAATTTGTTTCCCATTGGCTTCTTGGCAGCTGGGATTTGCATGCCACTTAATATCCAGTTCTAGGCATCCCGCATACCACCATACTAACTGTGGGGGCTCCCATTGAAGAAACATGCACTATGGATTGGGGATAAGTCTCAGCAGCTTTAAAAAGTGCATAGACTTGATATCTGTAATTCTACCCCCTTAGAAGTTTTAAAGAAAAAAATTAGAAAAAAAGATTTTTATTGAAAAGATACGTGGTCAAAGATGGTTATCATAGTGTGATTTTTTTGTATAAGTCCTTCCAGAATTTAATGTCATGCTTTTTTTCCACCCACACATTTTAAGAGAATAAAGTTGGAAACACCATGAATGTGCCAAAATAGAGGATTTGGTGTTTTAAAAAGTACAATAATGGTAGACAGAAGGGGAAGGGACTATACAAAGAACATGTATAAATGACCCACGGACATTGATGACAGTGTGGGAATTGACTGTGGGAGTGGGCGGGGGGTGTGCTGGGTGAAGGACAGCAAAGGGAAAAATTAGGAAAACTATAATAGAATAACAATAATTTTTTTAAAAAGTACTATAGAATATTACATATTACTAAGTCCAAATAACAAGTTGTAGCATAGTATATATATATATGTGCCATAGTTCTATTTTTACAAAATGCAAATGCATACATGTTTCTGTGAGAATGAATTCTTGAAAGGCGTATGTAAACCTGCAAAGATGGTTACCTATGGATGGTCAGGATATGGGTGACTTTGCTTTTTAAAACATTAACCTGACAGTCTTTTTTGTGATAAACATGGATCATTTATGCTGAAGAAAGCAGGGTATACTGCCTTAGTGAGGAACTCTGTTGTTGGCTTTGGTCCATTGCCCTGTGGGCTTCTCCCTGAATAGTTTGTGTTCATGTGACCTTCACAGAGTGTAGAGCAGAACCAATTCTGCTGTTGGCCTAAGGTATCCAGTAGGCTATTCTTGCAGCTTAATGGAGCTGCTGAAAGTAGGTCAATGCTGCAGAGACAATGACAGGCAGCTCCTCTTAAATTCTGGTCAATGCCAAGGAAAGGAGCTATTGGTTAATTGACATCTTCTATCAGCTGAGCTTGGGCTACCATGTCAGACTTGTGGGGAGAACACAGGCCTCATTACTATTGCTGTAATGATTGTGTCTGGCCTGTGGCCACATGTCAGTGCACCAGAAGGCTGCTTTCTTTCTATTGGTCTGTGCTTTTCTTTTTAAAATTGTGTGATCCATTTAGATACTGGTTCCATCAGCATCGTGAGTCTTTGCTGCTGAACCTGAGTCAAAGAATGAGAAATCTATTGGAATCTGGCATTTGTGCTTTGTAATTTGTTATCCTAGTCAACAGGTGGGCTGAAATGTTTGGTTCAACGATTCACCAAATGGCAGTGTAGTAGCTATCAGAAGTCTGTGTCCTGATTTCTTCCCTCTGTGTCTTCTCTCTTAAGATTGGATAGAGGGTTTTTTTTTTTTTTTTTTTAACATATCTGGCCTCCACAATGAGCCTAATTTTGAGTAGTCTTTTCACATTTCTCATTACTGTCCTACTACTAGGAAAATGAAGTTTTAACAGAAAGGCTCTTGAGCTCCCTGCAAGACGAGAAGAAACTCTGTTCATTTCAGTTGTTTTTCTTCATGTGTGCCATTTTGGAGACAAATCAATTTAACTGTTTCTAAGCAAAGGGCCCAGTGCTCATTTGTGCAAAGAAAAAAATGATGTCCCAACTATCAGATCTCAGTTTCTGTGCCAGTCAACAAGGAAGCAATGAGTTCTACAACATCTGCATTAAAAATTGGGATTTCTTTTGTCATTGCTGGCACTGCATGGGTGAGGTGTATTTCTTGAGGCAGATATCTGGGAAGCCTTCACTTTTTTAGTGTCAGGAATACACTGAAAGGCCTGGGAAAAGGTGTATAAAGGGAAATAACATTTACTTGGCATTGACAGTGTGCTGGGTGATTTAATTCCATGTTTCATTCCCAGGTTCAGATTACATTCAGCATTCTGATCCTGAAGCCCACCATGGAAAGCAAAGTAGAATTACCTCTCCAGAGCTGACAGTTTGTTTTTCTTAAACTGTTTGTTTTTGAAAATAGGACTCTTCCATTTTTCTTGGAGTAAGTAACAAAATGAGTCTGATCAAAAATAACAATATTTTAACTTTGCTCAGTCCAGTTAATCCTGAACATTACTGGATTGAGTCTTGTGCTCAGAAAGAGACCATTTTGTTGACACCTATAATTTTACAGATGAGATCATTGAGATAAGAGGAGAAAGGGACTTGCCCAGGTCACACAGGAAGCTGCAGATTAGGTCCTTGATTCCTAGGATGCTGATCTCCAGTTACTGATGATGATACCATGTGAGAACTGATTTCCATTCAGTTGGTTATCAGCCCACTCCTTTTCCTCATCCTCCTTCCAGCTCAGCAACTATCTGATGAGAAATGGTTTAGGGAGCAAACCTTCCACCTGGATCCAACAGTAAGGACAGAAAGAGTTGGCTTCTATTTTCTGATGATTCTGCAACCATGGATCTATATGCTGCTGGTTTCCTACATTAGGTTCATGTCCATGTTGAATCCCAAATGAGTGATGACAAAATGGAAACTCACAGGGTTCAAGAAAGCATTTGTTGTACCCCAAATCCTTTGGTAGGTCCCAAGAGAGAAGAGATAATGGCTACAAAAAATGACCTATCTACCCACTGAAGAGTTGGCAGTTGAAGCAACAGATACTTGTGATCACTGACACCACACGTGTTGATGGACATGAGCCATCTTTGGGCAAATAGAATCAAATTCCACAAACTATATATTAGACCTTGGAGTAAGTTGCAAGTTCAGCTCCATAAATGACAAAATGATGTTAATGTGTAGATAAAAATGTAAAAAAGAAGTTAATGTATGGAAAAAGTATAGACTTTTTTTTTGTCTGCCACAGTTACCTTTTTTCTCTCATGAATTAATGATGCATTTTAGTTTTACTGGTATGTTGTCAAAAGTTCCACCATCCCCACCCATCCCACTGGTAGAATTTCTACATGATTTGTAGCAGCAGATGTGATGCTCTTGCCTTGGTCACGTGACCCACAGATCAACTCTCTCTCAGCTTCACACTTACCTCAGGGAATCTTAGCTTTTCATACTGTCTATTTCTTGAAAGAGTTGTGTTGGAAAAGAAAACTACATTTATGTAAAAAATACTTTTACAGATATTGTTTAGCTCAATCCTCCATGTTTTATACTAGCCATATTTTAACATTTGAAAGCTGAGGAAATGGAGGGGTGGAGAGCTGATAGGATTTTACCAAGGGCACGCAGCTCACAGTCAGAGTTGGGACTCAAATCTAAGACTCAGGCTCTTTTCAAAATGGTTTTCCCACTGAGTCCACCTTTGATTTTTGATGGAGAAATGCTGGGGCAGCACTGCTGTTAGTTCACATGAGACATTGCTATGAGTTTTCTAGATTGTTCATAAGTTAAAAAGAAAACAACGCCTCAGACACCTATCTGTTAGCCAAATAAGCTGTGATGACAGGGCTCAGTAGTCGCCATTTTATTAGGGGGAATTAGGATTAGCTGAGCGCTCCATCTTACCCTCTCATTCCACCATTGTCGAGGGATCAGATCATGGGTTTCAATTTTCAGTCGTGCCACTTATTAGTGATATGATGTTAGACAAGTGTGAGCCTCAGTTTTGTGAAAAATGAGGAAAATATCTACTCTAAAATGTTGTGAGACAAAATGTGTTAATGTATGTAAAATACCTAGCTCAGCACTGGGGTAAATAAATATTAGTTCTTACTATTACTGCAACTGAAGTTCTAAGGATGAGACAATGAAATAAATTGTGTGAAAAGCTATCAAATAATTTAAAAACAATTATTCATTGATCAACATCATTGGGTAGTTTTAATTGGAGACTTAATCTATAGAAGCTAATGGAGTCCTTATGAAGAAGGGAAAGGTCTCAGGCATTATTTAATAACTTCTCCTGGAGTAGAAGAAGAGTATTTCATTAGATTTTCCTAAGAATCATACAGGATAGGTGTTATTGTGCGTATTCACTGGTGAGGAAAATGAGACTTTTCGAGGTAAGTAATTGACATGTAATATGTAAGCTGGCAAAGCAGGGACTTGAACCAAAATCGATTTCACTGTGAGAACTCAGAGTGCCTAATGCAACCTGTAAGAGTATCTCTGGGATGCTAAAAAATAAAAGCCCACTTAGCCCCCTTGATTAGCCTCCTCTCTCCCTCCCTTCCCTTCCCTCTAAACAGGAGATTTAACAAGGTGGGTGTCAAAAAATCATGAAGTAGATTCATCTGTTTAATAGAGTGATAGCTCTACTAGTTATTAAAGATAGACATTTTTCCTGTCGTCAGCATTAAACATCTTTTAAATGGAATTGATAATGTTGAAGATTTGGAAGCCTTTGTTTATGTATTAATGTAGATTTTTTAAGTAAGATGTAAATTATTTGTAAATGAATGTACAAGGGCATTTGTTTAAGCTCCTCATGTCTGGTTATGATGCTTTATGATGAATGGAATAGAATGTGGGAGAAATGATTGACACCAAGGATAGTTTTTCTAAATGAAATTTTAAGTTGCATCAGTGACTGATATCTTTGAAATAATTGTTTCAAAGAGTCCTGCTTCTTCATTCAGTGTTGACTGCTTTCCCCATCCTCATTTTACAAATGGATTTTATACCCTTCCCCCTAAAAGCTTAGATTTTTTAGCTTTATAGAAATTAGCATTATATACAAGCCCTGATGAGTCAAAAACATCTTAAACATGAGATTCTTTCCCTTAGGAGATAGATTTTTAAAACAAGGTTTTGATCTGCATCCTGGCATTCTGGTTACCTTGTGAGAAAAAGCTGTATTCCTTGTTAGCGTAATGTGAAAATTTGCTTTCTCTTGTAAAGTACCAGGGGCAGTGAGAAGGACAGAAAAGAGAGAAAGACAACAGCAGGAAGCTGAAGAATAACGCCCAGTGGGAGGTAGGTGAGGGAGAGATGGAAAGAGAGAAAGAAGAAGGAGAAGGAAATGAAGAGAGATGTGAAATGAGATAGAAAATGAATGATGGAAAGAGAAATAGCCATGGCTGGTGTGGCTCAGAGGTGCTGATGTGGCCCAGTGGACTGAACACCAGCCTGTGAATTCAAATGTCACCAGTTTGATTCCTGGTCAGGGTACATGCTGGGTTGCAGGCCAGGTCCCTTGTTGGGGGAGTGTGAGACACAACCAGTTGATGTTTCTCTCCCGCTCTGTCCCTTCCCCTCCCTCTAAAAATAAGAAATAAAGAGTTGGGGACAATAGAGAATGAGAAAGGGGAGGAAGATGAGAGAGAGAGAGAAAAGGAGAGAAACCAAAAAGTCAGGACCCTATCTCTTCCTGGGCCCAGCAGGGAGCTGGTAAGAAAGAATTTGAAGCCAGAGGGACATATTATCCAGAACCAGGAGTTGAATGTAATTGTAAGCAGACCCTGCCCGCCCCCTTCAGATGAGTGATGGACTCCTGGCATGTGACCTAGCTTGGCAATCTCCACCCCTTGTCCGCCTGCCATAAGGAGATACGTAATGTCTAGAGTGATGGGAAATTCATGCCTGCAGATGGTACAGATGGAGCAGCCTCATAAAATGACTCACTGTGAATCCTCACTGAAATCTCCACTATAAAAATGATAATGGAAAAAGCAAAAGAAAGGCTAAACAGGCTTGAAAGAAATTTGTTCCAGCTTGTGTAGTTCCCTTCAAATTTTGAAAGGAGGAGAAAAAATAAAAAAGACCTTGTAAGTAAATTGCAAGGAAGATAATGTATCTTCTTCCCTCCTGGCTATAGCTCTTCTTCACCCAGACCTCCTTTCTGACATCAGTATGTAAATGAAAATGGTAAGGGAAGAAGAGGAATCATTTTGGAGGAAGATGTAAGAATTATTTATTAAGCGGTAGGGACATTTTGGAGAGCAAAGAGGAGGCTGTCAGGGAACAGGAGAAGTTGTGTTTCATTTGATGTCTGAGGTAGATACTGCCAGAGTGAAGTGGGCCTCCCAGAGAGTGAGGTCAGACACTGGATAAGGGAGTATATAGCAGTTAGTCATGAAGACCTCTTTAGCAAGAACAGGAAGTGTTTAAGTCCAAAGTGCAGAGAATTCTAAGAGTAAGTATTATTGGTCAATCCAAAGTCACCCAAGACCACAATGCACCTATAGATGATCCCAAATATTGCTCAGTTTTATGAATATGGAATTTGTCAGAATTTGAGGGGATTATTCAGTGGAAGGTCTTATGACTTTCCTATCCTTATTACCCCCTGTGGCAGATCTGAAAGGTGGTAGGAACAGAGTTACAGGATTGAAGAGCAGGTATGGGGGCAGCTCAGACCCTGAGCAACATATGGAAGCTGGGAGTCAAGATAGAGCTGGGCTTCCATACAAGGGAAAGAGCCCAGAGTGAGGTACTGATGGTTAGTGCAAGGTGGGTCAGAAGCATGGTGTGCATAGGTAGTGTGGATTGGGACAGTCTATATAAGAAATGGTCCAGGATGACATCGAAGTCATGAGTGTCTTGCTTGTGTAGATGGCATATGGAGAGACTTCAGTGCAGTATTCTGAATAGGCAGAGCCTAATGCCTAGGGGCATAGCATGATTGGGACACTTAGTGGGATGCAGAGGTTGGACATTCCCTATTCATAGAGCAGAGTTGTCTTAGGTAGGGGGGGTTGGTGAATATGGCAGGTGGGAGGGGGTGACAGTTCTGGAGGTTAGAAGCCTGAGATCGGAGTGCCAGCCTGGTCAGGGGAAGACCCCCTTCCTGATTTCAGACTGCATGTCCTCACATAGTGGGAAAGTGAGAGAGCTCTCTGGGATTCCTTCTGTAAGAGTACTAATCCTATTATAAGGGCTCTACTCTCATGACCTAACTACCTCCCACAGGCCCCACCTCCTAATGCCATCATGCTGGGCATTAGAATTTCAACGTATAAATTTTAGGGGGACATAAACATTCAATCCATAGCAGAGGACATGGAGAAGAAATACCCTACCTCTTATCCTTCTCTCTCATCTCCTCCTGGTACCTATCATTAGTCAACCCAGTTATGGGTTATGTGATGGTAGACATATAACCCAGTTTGGAGACAGCAGTAAGGGAATCCATGATGTCAATCTCCTGGGGCACAGAAGGGTGGAGGATGGTTAGGGTTGAGGGAAAAACAGAGACTGACCAGCATATATGCAAACTCATCTAGATGGCAGTTGTTCAGTGCCAGGTAGTTTGTCTACTTGTGGCTCGACCAAGTCAGAGGCAGCCAGATCTAGCCCATAGGGAGGAGGTCATAAAACTACATAGGCTCTCAGGCCCAGGCTATGATGCACATGGCTCTCGTTCTGATGAGCAATGAGAGTGTTAATTGGAAAACTGAGGTACAAGCTCTACCCTTTGGAGAGCTCCAACATGATGAGAGATGGGGGAGGTTATATGAGTTCTGTGCGGAAAAAGTCCAGCCACTGTTAATGTAACGAGAACAATTTGCACAACATTGATGTAAACTGGCATCCAAGGATAGTGGACTGGAATGCACATGCATGAACAATGATGACTTCACATACTAGTCAGTGGGGATGGTAGACATAATTGAGTGAGCATGTATATTGTGTAGCTGTCGCATTCAAAATGACTGAGCAAGTAGAACAATGAATCTGCATCAAATTTTGCATTAAGCTTGAACATTCCTCTGTGGAAACTACTTGAATAATTCAGAAGGCTTTCAGGGATGATGCAATGTGTCCAGTGCAAATAAAAGTGTGGTACAAACTCTTCAAAGATGGCTGAGAATCTGTTGAAGGTGATCTATGATCTGGAAGGGCTATAACAAACAGAACACCTGAGAATGTTGGACTGCAATCAACAAAGATTAGTGTCTGACAGTGTGAGAACTAGAAGCTGATCTGGGGATTCCAAAAACTACTGTGTCTGTGATTTTGACTCAGGATCTTGACACAAAATGGCAAAATTCATTCCATAGCTTCTGCCCCCAGAGCAGAAGGAATATCATGCTGCAGTTGCTGATGACTTGATTCAAAGTGAATCAAGTTTCCTTAAGAAGGTCATAACCAGGGGTGAATCATGGGTCTATGGCTATGGGTATGATCCAGAAACAAAGGTCCAGTCATTTCAATGGATATTGCCTGGTTCTGCATGCCTGAAGAAGGCATGGCAGAGCTACAGCAAGATCAAGACCATGTTACCTGTATTTTTGGATTGGGAAGGTGTTGTGCATCGTGAATACACCCCTTCAGGCCAAACAATTAATAAGGAGTACTACCTCAATGTTCATCATAGGTTGAGAGATGACATGCAATGAAAACGGCCATAGCTGTGGGCAACTGGTGATTGGCAGCTTCATCATGACAATGTGCCTGCTCATGCATCAGGTCTCATGCAGAGTTTTTTGGCAAAACATAAAATCACCAGGGTGACTCAGTGCCCCTACAGCACAGATTTGGCCCCCTGTGACTTCTGGCTTTTTCCAAAACTAAAATCACCTTTGAAAGGGAAGAAATTGCAGACCATTGATTGAGATTCAGGAAAATATGATGGGGAAGTTGATGGTGACTGGGAGAACTGTGTGAGGTCCCAAGGTGCCTATATCGAAGGGGACTGAGGTATCCTTATCCTATGTACAATGTTTCTTGTATTTTGCATCTTCTTCAATAAATGTCTCTTTTCCATATTACATGGATGAATACCTTCTGCACAGACCTCATTGTTCAGAAGGAGGCTTACTATGTATTTTGGCTGTGTACAATTGACCTAGTGTTCGTTCCATCAGATGGGGGTGGCAGCAGGGTGCTGATGTCTTCTTCTCCATCCTCATGGGTTCAGGAATTGGGCTGAATCTGGTACCTCCTGGCGTATAAGTTGTTGCAGTTGCTGTGGGGTGGAGGGAGAAAGCCTTTCTTGATGAGGGCAGGATAGTTTGAATGCTGGTGGACCAGTTAACACACAAGGAATACAGAAGCCCTATAGGAAAGGCTGAGAGTAACCAAGAGCCTAGAGAATTAGTTTCCAGGAGCTGAAAGGGGCTGTATGTCACAGAAAAAAGGCCAAGGTGGCATCTGTATGAGGAAGGGCCTTGAAAACAAGATGAGTCCTTCACACCAGAACTTTTGTTTCAGTTTTGGTTGTTAAAGGGTCTCTCTTCATGTCCTGAGCCTGGACCATGTGAAAGGAGCAGGAATGTACAATAACTTGCTGAGCAGTATGGTAGAAAGGGGGCAGAAATATTAGTTTTGGGGAGAAAGATCTTGACACTCTCTAGTTGTAGCCCTTCATTTTCCTGCAAAACATGTCTTAAATATCTTCCTTGAATGAGGATAACACTCAAAGGAGGACCTTTCTACTTCATGTTAGAGTAAAGGCTAGCCCTGAGCTGGTTTCTGCATTAACTGATGAAATAATTAATTGACTCATATGAGGTAGATTTTTGTTTCATATGTTGATAAATAATACTAAAACAGGTTTTTAAGGACATATAGTGTATACCTTCAATTAAATCATGTAATTTTTCCTTGGATATTCATGAAGAAAATGATGATTGTTTGCCATATGGCACATTCTGGAATTTTGAAATCATGGTTGTTTCTGTCTTGGAAAACTCCTGTGTTATTATTTTTGTCACTTTCTCCCTGGGGCAGAAGTGGGTCATCTGTGTGTGCTTGCCCTCCTTGGCTGTGGTACCTGTACCTTAGTTTCCATCTCAGGAATTGAGAGGTTTTGGCTCTGATTTATTGTCACCTATGGTTATCATTGTTGGAAAAATGACCCCTGATGCAGACCCCGGCTTGTGGGGTCCACCACATTGTGGATGGGGGAGAGACATTCACATGGACTACCGAGTCCTATGGAGGAAAAGGGCGAGTGGCTTCGCTCTCAAGGGGAGCAAGAAGCTGGGGCCTCTGCCATGACAGGCCTTTATTTCTATCTCTGGACACATTACATGATGGTCCTCATTTACTGTATCCCGGTTGGCTTTAGGTGATTACTTTTTACAGAAAACAAAGGAGCCAATGTCGCTAATCACTTCACAGAAGAGGGATATTTGCAAATGAAAAGGCAAAAGTGGTTGAATTGCTTACACTCATCCTTGGAAGGCTTAGCATGGATTTTAGGAAGTTACTTTGCAGTAAATGTCCTCAATTCAGGGTGAGAGAGTTTTTTAGCAAAAGCAAGACTCAAAGCAACCTGGGTACATTGCAGGCCTGATTCCCCCATGGGAAAACCTATCTGTGGGCATGGGTCTTGTGCATCTCCGACTGGGAGCTAGGTCCATGCCACACAGAACAGTCTCCTACAACCCCCATGAAAAGTTAATTATATTTCAGTTTGTTTCCAGTGTTAGATGGATTCAAAGTTGGAAAACTTAAAATTGCTAGAATGAGTTAAAAACCCAGCCTGAATCTGTCCCTCTTGTCTTCGGAGGATGTTAAAGATGTTAGTGATGTCTATTCCCATTCATACAGGCGGGACTGAGCAGACAGACGCAGCCCCTCCCTTCTCTGCAGAGCCAGTCTCTGACCAGAGGGCCCACCACTCTGGGCACCCGCCTCCCACACCCACTTGTGTCATTGGTAGTTTTGAACCCATTTGTTCTAGTGTTCTCTGCCTCATGCTGATGTTTTGTGGTATCATTAAAATTTTTTAAATTTAATATTAATAAAATAATTTTTTTTCAGTTACAGTTGACGTATATTACATCAAATCCGGTGTTCTAATGGCATCTTGAGATTGGTTGACTCAGATATCTCAATCATCCTATAACTGAGGTTGTTACAGAACAAAAGGGGCCAAGGGAGTTATATTATTATCGAAAGGACCCCCTACTGGGCTCGATTGTCTGACGCCTTATAGGAAAGACATCTCTCAATGCCAGAGATTTTTGAAAAGGAAAGGAAATGTTTATTTAATGCTATACAGACTTAAAGTAGTGACCTAACATCTTCATTGAAATATCAAAGTCCTTTAGGATACCCACAGATGCCCACAGTGTTTCCTTCTCCCCTTGCCCTAATTTGGGGTACGTAACTCAAGAAAAGAAGCAAACATCTGGGATCCAGGCTCCTGACACCGTCAGCTGTGTTGCCGTCCAGGCAGGATCTCTAATTAATCCAAAGCCATGTGGCACCTTCTCATGGCCTACTGGCAAGAGTTCTTTCACCCTTCTTCCAGGCAAAGTCTCTCCTGCTTCCCAAGCCACACAGTCAGAGGGAGCACCCCAAAGCCACGTGGTCCTCTTCTACCAAAGTTGCAGGGGTCTGCACTCTGGCAAAACCACGTGGATCTCTCCACAAAGCTTCGGAGAGGGGGAGTTGCCACTCTGTCAAAGCCAAGTGGCAATTCTCTGCTAAAGCCACATGGTGGTTCCCCCTACTAAAGCTGCGGGGGTCCCCACTCTGGCAAAGGTTCGGGTTCTCTCTCCAATGGCTGCCAAGTCTCCATTTTAAATCCCTGTGCTAATCTTCCTCTACAGCCCCATTTCCAACTCCTCCCACAATCGGCTACACTTGCTAGCACTCCCATATCCTTCTAGCTTTATTGGGCTGTCAAAGTGGGTCTGGGCAGGTGTGGCCCCATGGCATGGAGCCAATCATCTCCAAGCTCTCACGCTGGCCTTGTAACTAGGGGGAATTACCTCCCAGTTATGTCTTGGGGGGAAGTTACTTCCATCCCCCTGGCTCAGAGTGTGGCCACAGCTATTTAACATACCTATGCAACCAGTTAAAGGTTATAGGTATGTTAAATGACCATGCCAGAGGTTAGCTACAAAGCTGTTGCTATGCAAAACATAGCTCTCAATGGCCCTGCTCCGTGTGTCCCTTCCCCCAACTCACACCTGTGGGGGAAGGGGTGAGGACATTCTAATATTTCCTGGATACCTTGAGTTCTGGACCCCATTCCAAATCCTTATTTGTGGCCCCCCTCTTTGCTGCACCCTGTATCAAGGTGATATTTAAAAACAGTTGTGGGAGTTACAAATGGGGAATGGAATAAATACTTTACTAAAAGGCTTTGGAGAATTATCCAAAATTTAAGTATCTAGTTCTTGAAACAAGTGACTCTAGGTTTAAGTGATTGGGTCAACACTGTTAATAAAAACTATGATGAGGGAATTATTTTGTATTTTACTCTACTTTTCAGATTTACTGTACCTAGCTAGACTTATGTTCATTTTTTGCCTCCAAAACTTTTAAAATTGTGGATCTTACCCTTTAGCTAATTATATCTGTAACCAAACTAAGGCAGAGGCTGTACCCTCAGAGCACCAGGGCAGCCCACAATATCCTGGCTTACCCTGAAGGATAGCCCCCATTAGATGCCATTTTGTAAATACTGGTAAAGCATTAGACTCACAGACTCCATATGACTGGGTCTTCTGGAATAGTTCTAATGTTAATACTCTGTCTTGCAGCCCTGCAAGTACAGTGGGAATTGTTAAGACTATATATCCCAATTTCAATTTAGAAAATAGTTCACACTTCTCTTCTATCTTCCTGATCCCCCTGGCTTGTGTCCCAGGAAGCCGCTGACCTGCCTGGTCTGGTACTGGCCTTACACGGACAGCTTGTGGTCCTTCCTACCCTCATCCAGTTTGCTCCTTGGTATCTACCATTGGTTTCCAGTGAGGGTTGTTGTCTTTGGTTTGGGGTAGGTAAATAACTTTGGTGTTATTGAGACTGTTATCATATAAAAGATAAAATCTTTTTCTGTGATCTTCTTTCAGTCCCCCTATTGTATTTCTGGGCAGCGTGGGTTAAATAAATGTGCATCTCAGCCTAGGACTGGAGAAAATCCTCAGAGAACTTTAAAACCTTTCCTGCTTTTCCCTGCACCTTCCTGGGTTACAGGGGCATGTGAGCCTCTGACTGTGCCTTCCTTCTCTTCTGCTTCCCAGAGAGAATATGGGAGAGAAAATATGGTCACCTTTACTGAGTTTTCTCCTGATATGTCGGAAGGGCATAGTTATCTTGTTTTTATAAGTTTCTGATTTGTAGACTAAATTTGCCCTTCTTCACTTTCATTCATTCATATGTAATTGTGAATGTTTGGATGGGCAGTATTACGTTAAATTAGTGTTGCTGGAAGATTTCATTGCAGCCTCCTTCTCTGTTGAAGCTTTATTTAGTACTTTTGTAATACCTTTGTTTTTCTGCTTATGAAAGTAATATAAAAGTATAAATAATTTATTTCTTTAAGAGAGATTCTTAGAAGTAAAAGTGCTAGAGTCATGTAGAGCATAAATGTTTTAAAGGCCCTTTATGTATATTTTTAAAGAAAATATATATATTCTTTAAAACATATTTTACTATATATAAAATAAATATATATATAGTGAAATTGTATTACAGAAAGTTTCTACCAATTCACCTTCCTGCCAATTGAGTAAATGGATAAATTTTTATTGGAATTGAGTATTAATATTACCAATAAAATCTTTGCTAACTTGGTAAGAAGAATATCTTATTTTTACTGCATTTTAAACATTATTAGTGAGCTTTATAAAAATATATATAAATAAGCAAGGAAATGCATATTTATTTGCCTTTTGTACCTGCCATCATTGACAGTAGAGTAATTAATGTTTTAAGGGCTAAAATATATTTACTTTTCTTTGTTTTCTGTTTTGCTTTCCCCTCCCTCCCCAAACAAATAGAATATTTAATTTGTCAGCATTAAATGTCTGAATTTTAAACAGATTCTTGGATTGGGGCTCATATCTTGATATCAGCTAGTTCAACTTACCTGTCTCATCCCAAGTAGTTTTTCCAGTTCTGCTGCCTGCCCCATGAATCTCCACAAGTTTTCCCAGTTCAAGCTTGGGCTTCTTCAGCATTTTGACTTTTCTAACAAAGGCTTCATGAAGTAGATACATAGATTGGCAAGCCTTTTCTATGTCTTTTGCAGTGCTATCTGGAATTAATTTATTGACCAGTTCTTTCAGGTCATTTGTCTGGACCTCTTGGGTCATGATTTCCCTTATGTTCTTCCCGAGTTGGCAGACCTGTTGATGCTTAGCATAAGAGGTCTTCTGAATCTGATTGTTGTGCTTAGTCAGACCAACACAGAATAGATGAAGCAAATAACCATTGGTAGTCTTAATATCAACATTAGCTTCAATCCTGGTCTGCCATTTTTGACCATGGAGCACATTTTGTCATGGGTAAGATCCATGCCATGGAAATGAATTGGGCAGTTTTTGCCCTGAACATCTCAGCAATTAGCTTGCACTTTCTAAATACAACTTCATCATTCTGCAGATGAGCTAGACTCACTTCAAAAACATGACCCTTGAGACTGTCAGGTGCAATTTTGGTTCCTTGAATTCTCATGACTAGTGTGTTTTCCGTATTTCTTATATTGAACATAGCTGATGCTTTCACACACACCAATCTTTCTTAGAAAAAGGATCAACCACTCTCTTCTTGGCTCCCTTTTTTGCCGCCTTTCATGAGGCACTTGTTCTTGCTGATCACCATGGTGCTGCTCAGAGAGCCAAAAATCTTTGCTTTCTTTCTTTTTTTTTTTTAATTTTTTTTATTATTTTAATGATTGTTTAAG